>JAPYYW010001097.1:0-34180 GCA_030522545.1 Cremastinae sp. A BG-2022a
CAAAAAATACTATACTTTTGTAAAATTACGTAAAAATAATAACAGGCTTGGCAGTTTCTGAAAGTTAGATTTCATTTTTTTTGAAAAATATTTTTTTTTTCTGAAAGAATACACACTTTCATTACTTGGCGTCTTTTTTCAACTTTTGGAAAATATCATTATTTCTTTTCATTTTCTCTCTCTTTTCTCTCTCGATCTCTCTCACACGTACTCTTTTTTTTATTTTTTTTCGCATATATGTTGTATTTTTCCCTTTTGAATAATTGTCCCTATATATTTGTAAAGCAACTCGCGATATCGATACCATTTTACCATGTATATTATTTTTTTCATATTCCACAAAAGTCAACGAATAAGTTTTCTTGAAGTCATGCAAAGAGAAAATATGCAAAATTTTTTATTATTTAGATTAATTTGTTAAGTATGTTCCTCAAAACATACCGAGGAAAACTTGTCCTCGTGGGTTCTGAAGGAAAGATCATTGATTAATTACGTACCAGAGTTTTAAGAATGTCAGACTCTCGTCGAAGCTATTTCGCGCGATTCATCGTGACGACTGACTTTTTATTTCCTCTTATTTATTAGATTTTCTTTCCCGAAGAGAAACGGGATGGTTGAAACCTGAAGAAGTAACTTTGGACGTCGAACGGGCGGGAATGCATAATTAATTATTTTACATGACTCGACTTGGAGGAAATACTGGAAAAGCTTTTCTGTCGGTGGTGACTCGCAAGATTTCAATGAGCTTGCGTTAAAAAAAAGAGAAACCCCAAGAAAAAAAGAAACCCGTGTACGAAGATCTTTACACAGTGTGTTTGACTTTCCCATGATACCGGAAATGAGCAATTTGGCCGAATTTGCGAGAACGATCGCACTGCCAGATTGCTGACTATAGACATTTTTTTCATGCTCGCGTTCATCCGTCTCGTATTAATGCGCCCCGTCTAAAATCCATATTCGTGTGTGTATATGCACGTTTTTTTCTCGTCGCTCGGAGTCAGCCATTGCGCGTGGTCGTAAACCCTCGTTTTTTTTTTCGCTCGAGGGGCATGACTCGTTCTCTCGACAAACTCGGGACGTAACGAGTCCGTGTGCCAAAAGTTGCTGGCCGAGGGACGAGGATCAGGAAAAAAGACTGTGGATAGAAAAAAAAGAGGAAAAAATTGGCCGCAGCCAAGCGGAACATGCCACGGCTCATCCAATACCTATACGCACATGTACAAATATACGTAAATATGTATACGTATACGGGAGTACGCGTTTGTTCATGTAGTCTCGGGTAAACAGAAAGACGAGGGTCGACGAGGCGGAGGACGAGAAAACGGGACAGATAGAAGAAAGCAGCGTGACAGCTAATCAATCACGCCCGGTCGGATTCTCCTACGGGAGAAAGAAAGAGACCGTCCCGTCGAATTCTTTTCGCCGATTTTCTTCCAAGTTCTCTCCCCCTTCGCAGTTACGCGGAAAATAATTTTCGTCCCCGCGCTGCAGCGAGGGAAACAAAAAAACGGAGACGCAGACTTTCATCTCGCGCTTCGTTTTTTCTTTTTCTATCTTTTTTTACTTCACATTCCGCGAGTAAATATTTGGCTCGGAATCTGTATGTACCGATGTTATTGATAAAGGGAGAAAATCGAGAGAGAAAAATATCTCCCGGTATTCTGACAGGACCAACACGTGACAGGCTGGGCGAGTCTCCGCGCACGGGTCAGGCGTCTGACCATAACGGCAACTTTCTACTTACTCCGCTCTTATGCAGAGTTCAACATACTTTTTCGAGTTTAAAATATAATTGGAGCAATTTGAAAAATTTTAACAAGCAGTTATACCTTTTTGACATGTTCTCTCCAAGTATATAACAAATTTTTGTATACAATTTCGAAAAATATTTACCAAACGGTTGCAAAGTTATCAGAAGTTGAGTTCTTACAATTTTAACATTTTTTTTTCTTTTTTAAAGAAAGTTCTTATATTTACCCTGAATGTCATCAAAAAACGTCAAGATGATTCGAATTTATTTCAAAGAGAAGAATTTATAGGACAATTCTTCACAACACAAGGAAATTTTTTCATGTGCTTAAGAAAAAAATACCAAAAATTTATTAAATTCTCATATTTTAAAAAATATCGCTCATACATCGATGGGAGCTCTTATGAGAGATTGAAAAATATGACGACTTTCAACAATTATCCTTAAATAGTCAGTCCAAAAATAAATTACACTATGCGAGATATACTTTCAATTATAAATTTTTTCAATATTCTATTTATCGTGAAAAGTCGATAATTATCGGACGATGATTATATATTATACTTCCGCCAGCGTAAAAACTGCGAAATGAAATTCTGAACGGTCTAAATGTGCGATAAGAGACGACTAATAATAATTCCAAATTTCAGCAAAAACAGAAGATAGCACGATCCGGTTTAAAAAATTATCCGGCACGGATTAAAAAAATCCCGCGCTCCTAATGAATATTTCATTTTCCATAGCAGATAAATAGTGTCGTTTTTGCTCTCTCTCTCTCTCTCATCCCTCCTCTTTTAATTTATTTTTCAGCTATGTGTGCACTCGACAGATTCCACCCGAAGCGGAGCTTTCTCTCGGCTATGAAACGTCAAACAAAATCACTACCGGATGTTATTAATAAGCGAGTGCTTTATAACATTTTATTGCGAGAATAAGGATCATGTGAATTCGAGAGAGAGAGAGAGAAAGCGAAAATCAGTGTGAGCGAAACGAAGCCCGATTTGGAACGGAGTTGGGGGCTGAAAATACATTATTTCGACCGCAGGGATGACACTTGCTGTATTTCCATATATACACACACACACACACGTACACGTAAATATCCGTGTACGCGCGTACACTCGAATTCTTGGCTGGGAGTGCGATACCTTATACCGTGACCGCTTTTCCCGCGCAACGATTCGGCCAGCGTTCGCCACATAAATTTGAGATCTCCGTGCACGTTGACGCTTTGGTACGCTCGCAGGGGCATACATACATATATGAGCAATTCCATCTCAATTCAACGATTTTACGATCATTCCTTCGATTTTTTTTATTTTTTAATATGTTATTGTAGATGCTAAATGAAGTATTCATGTCAATTTTTAGCCCTCTATCTTGATGCCAACAGAAGTTTCGTTAATTTCTTAAAATATATTTATTTCTACAACAATTAAAATATCGTAACTTAATAGAAGCTCTATTTTTTGTTTTTTAATGTAGTTTAAAAAATATTGAAAATTGAGAATAATTTTTTGTTAATGTTTTTATAGCCGTTTTCAACTCAACAATTGGATTTTCTCTCAAAGGGACCCCTTAGATTTTTTTATAAAAATTCATAACATTTTACGTAACAAAACAAAATTTTTGAACCCCTACCGCAGATGGGATTCAAATAATCTTGTAAAAAAAATTCAATTATTTAAAAATAATTTTTTTCGCGGTGTGACTGTGGAAATTTGTTATTTAAAATTATTTGAATTATTTGAATCCCATCTTGAGTAGGGACTCAAAAATTTTGTTTTTTTTACGTATAATGTTGGTTACATGACTTTTGATTCTTAAACAAAATATCATCGAGACGAAATGTTCGCAAAATAAAATATCCAGCAGTGAATGAGTTTACAAAACATATCCTGGGGGATATCTGTAGACAAAAACCTGAGGATAATTTGTATTAAAAATAATAATAATTTAAAAAATCAAAAAAAAAAGTAATGAAGATTTTCCTTTCTGTGATTTAATTTAAATACCATGTTCTCTGTTATACTGGCGATAATATTAACGAGGATATTAACGCGTGTCACCAGAATTTTATGAATTAAAAAAAAAATCAAAGGGGTCCCATTGAAAGAAATTCCAATTTTTGAGATCAAAACGGCCAAAAAGACCCTAATAACATTTTTTTCTCAAATTAGAATTTTTTTCCAAAATGTACATAAAAAATAAAAATATTGACTTCCCGTTAAGTTACGATATCTTGATTATTATAGAAGCTATATATGATTATTTAAAGAATTTTACGAAACTTCAGTACGTGTTAAAGTAAGAGTCGCGTGAGAGTCTATTCAAAAGTTTAGCTGTACGTGTTAACTAAATATAAAATCATCACTTGAATTTTTTTGAGACAATTTTTTTTCAAAATTTATACTGATCTTCTTTGACATCATATTAACATTGTGTGCAAAATTTAAAGAAAACTTCACCACGTGGCTATCGAGACATTTATTTTTAAAAAATACCACTTTTACCATGGGCTCTTATGAGAGATCAACAAATGTGACGACTTTCAACAATTAATATCTCGATTACTACATGATGAAGCTTCATAAAGTTTGACCTACATTTCAACATTACCTCAAAGAAGATTCATGAAAATTTTTAAGAAATTCTATCTCAAACGATTTTACACGACTCCTATCTTTACGAGAGAGTTAAAAATTGGAATATATAGACACTTCATTTAGCTCCAAAAAAAATATATTAAAAAATTTAAAAAAAATCAAAGACATAATCGTCAAATCGTCGCTGAATTGAGATGGAATTCCTCATACATGAGTGTACATAACACACGCGATTGTACGCGGAGAGAACGCGCGAGATAGCGAGCGAGCGTATGCCGAACGCGTGAACGCGCGCGCTGCCGCAGAATCAAATTCATGACCGGCCCAACGAGCTCGTGAAAATTTTTAAATACACACCCAGAGAGCCTCGTTTCTCTCTCTCGCTTGCTCCCGTCGGGATTTCTTCGAACCCCGGCCCGCGAATTTCCGCATTACTGGAATATTTCAGCGGGCCGCGATGGAAAATCCGCTGCCAGTGTCTCTGATGGAATACACACGCTAAATACGGCGGGGTTCGCGGGCAGGGACGCGGACGATAAAGCGCGTCGGCGAGATTCGTCCCGTGCTCTTCAAAGCGTTATTAAAAAAAAAAAAAACTGGAAGGAAAATTTTCTCGAACTTTTCGTACCTTCGCATGTTTCCTGGGCGGATAAAATCTCAGGCATTACGATCTCGGACGGCGAAGCGAGACGGTCCAGCGAAAAAAAGCGGCGCTGTTTGAGGAAAAAATAAGAACGGAGAGGAAAATGAACGAGCTGGATACATATAACTATATATAGGTATATGTATGTATACACACGCAGTGTGCAAAAGTTAAGAGAAAAACGAAATTTTTGCCCTCGTCGCGAGGATTTTTCTTTCCCTGGGAAAAAGTCCGAGGATGAAGGGAGAGAGAGGAGCTCTTGTGATAATTTTCTTGTTCCTTTTTCCATGCTCGTGTATGGAAAGGAAGGGAAAAAGAAAAACATTTGCATACCGACTTCCTCGTTCTTCCCAACTAGAGTTCTGCTCCTCTCTTTTCTTTTTTCCCCTTTCATGCCTTTTTATCTAAGACCAATCGAGCATATGCCCCATTTTCCTGTTTATCGGGATAACATTCTACTCCAAAGAAATAAAAACGTATACATTTACGTATTTTTCTACTTCCTTGTATAATAGATAAAAAAAATCTTCCTCTTTTCGCTCTCTGCTCTCGCATAACAAGAATTTTCTTCATTTATGCGAGCCGTATATACACTTTTCGTGTTCATCCAATTTGTTTAATTTTTTAAAAAAGGAACGAAAAGAAATAATAAAAAGGATCTTACAATGGAAATAAAAATTGTGCTTTTTTTATGTGCAGTTTTTACGTTTATTAAATTACTCTGATTATAAAAATAAAGAAGAAAAGGGAGAAAGACTGGGCGAGGCGGAGTTTGTAAAAATGTGTCTTGAAGATTGTTAAAACTGGCAGAGCTATACCATCGGTTTGTCGAGAAACAAGTTAACGCGGTGGGTTTTAATTTTTCTTTTGTCCTGTATTTTTTCGCCAGGAGTAGTACGTGCATGTATATTTGTTCTCGACTATATGGGCGTAGTTGAGGGAAAATCCCAACCGAGCATCTCTTTCTTGGTGGTTGCGGTGGGAAATTTCATCATGAGCAGCGTGGTTCGCGCTCGACTTTCCGGTGGCCCTGCTCTCTCGCAGAGACAACAGAGGTCGAGGGAAACTGGAAAAATAACGCCGGAGGCTGTGCACGATGAAGGCGGAAAGAGCTCGCGAGCCTTTCATACTTTTTGCTTCTCCGATTCCCGAGCTAGACCTGTACATTCCCCTTCTGCCTTTCTTCCTCTTTCTCTCTTTCCTTATTACGTTATCTCGCTAAATTGAGAATGGCTGCTATTTCTAAAATCACGAGCAATCACTCAAATTTAAAGACTGTTTTTCTTTTTTCTATTCATTAAATTTTTTTTCTGGAATAAAGCTGTTCGGACATGTCATATTTAAGGATTTTTATGAGCGATATTTTTTTGAATATGAGAATTTGATAAATTTTTGGTATTTTGTTCATAATCACATGAAAAAATTTCGAGCCAAATTTTAAATGGTTTTACTGAATGGTTCTTGCGTGATCGTCATTCTCAAATATTTTTTATTCATTCATAAACAAATAATAAAACCATAAAATTAACATGTTTCAAAGATGTTTGTGAGGTTTCACCTTCTACAGTAGTTGAAATATTCATTTTGTTAACAGTTGAGAATTTCTGTTGATAAGTTTAACTACAGGAAGTGTCAAATTTATAGTGATTATACTTGTAATTTTTTAAATCATTCGCTAGAGGAATGCAGAATATTTTCTTTTCCTTCCTTTTTTTGTTCCATTTTTCTTTTTCGTTACCTTTGTTTTTACTATTTTTAGTATCCACAAATATATACTTAAACGATATAATACACATATCTACGTATAACTTAAATATACCATTCAATATTACTTAAAAATGTGTATCTTTTTCTACTTTGACGTGCTGTTCAGTAGAACATACTGAGAGAAATCACGACAGTAAATTATGCCATAAATTGACAACTATACCAATTATATTACAATTAAATATATTTTTATAGTTCAACATAATATATTTAGAATAAAATCTGAATAAAATGTAATTAGTTCAATAATAAATAATCGGTATAGTTATCACTTTTGTATAGTTATATCTACCATAATTTTTTCTCAGTATAATAAATTTTGAAAATTATTCATGGAATTCGTGTAATAAAAGGGACGTCTTATTAAAATGCGGAATTTTCCGCTTTTGTATAGTATATAATTTAAGTTTGTAACACTGTTGTATTACTAATAAGCATGGTACTAATTAGTTGTTGCCCTGGACTCTGACTTTTTCCCTTCAGAGATCATTTTGAATCGGACGACGGGAGAAATCGTTTCTGCACGTCAAAGAGGCTGACTTCTACGGTCTTATCTCCTTCACGGTGACTGACTGCTCTTATCTGTCTCCTCGTGGTAACACAGTTATACAACGGCCAGTTATACAATGTAGAATATTCTCCATACAGATTGTGTCTCCGTGGCGAGGTCATTGCGAAGTTGTCAAGGGATAAACGTGGATGAGTCTTTAGGTGAAAGCTCGCCTTACGGTGAAGAGTTTTCAATGCCAAAGCAACATGATAAGGAATACGAGAATATAAGCAGACGTACAAGAAAGCATTTCATCGAGAATTCTCGGGAAACTGCAGATATTATTCGTCGGACGACGAAGAAAGAATTATACGATATGATATAAATTTATTAAGACATGGATAAAATCCTTAGGCTAACAGAAATACAAATAGTTATCATTAAAAATATATCAGTAAAATAAATTGAGTTATATAGTAATCCTTTATTAAAAAAAAAGACACGAGGCCTCTAAACGATTAATTGGAATAAAGCGCATTGACTTTTGGTTAATTACTTCTCATTAAAAAAAAAATTAAACATGCGCTGCTTTGGAAATAATGACCTTGATGTTTGAATCATTCATTTCGTCTTGCAAAAATTTTCAGGAATAACCTATTATGAAGACGATATCGTCGAGGACACGAAAAGATATTGCCAATTGAAATTGTGAGATTTTCCAATTTTTGATTCTCGAAAAATCAAACTGGAAGTCCTCGAACACGCTAAATTTTCTGAGCTCATGTGAAAAAAACTTGCAACACAATTTTCTATTATTTATATCCAATATACCTGCACAGATGTACCTGAATAGTTCGGGGATCGTAAACAGGAAAAAAAAGAGAGAAAATTCGTGAAGCGCAACGAGGACAAAAAATGTTCGAATTTTTGTTAATCCCTCCTTCATTAATGTTTCCATGGTGATCGGTCGAGGTCGAGTGAAAAACCGAACACGATCTTGATTGTTCGAATTTTCAACCGAATTCGGAATCAGTAGACCGGTAAAAAGTGTCGGGTCTTAAAAGGTAGTTCGTTACCGAAAAACATTATTTCGTAGAAATTCGACAAGTTTAATCGATTGTCAGTTCCAGTGTAATTTTCAATCATATCAAAAGTGAATAGTTCAATGTTTCCAATGTTTATTATCGTTTCGAAATACTTCAAAAAACGTCGGTATGGATAAAACTGCTGTAAAATTAATGCAAATAATCTCGACCCCACTATTTTATTCTATACATAGTGTATAATTTCCATTATATTAAACATTATATGTAATCTTTTCAAGGCTATTAAATTCGAATGGACTGTTTTTAAAAAGTGGTTTTTACATCGAATAATTGGATTTTTTATCATTCAATGGATTCGATGGTCCATTTCAATCTCATTTAAAATAATTCAAAAAATGTAGAGTTTTGTATCGTGCTGGTGAATAAAGTGCAATAAGGCTCACGGAATATATTAAGCAGAAAATTAGGCAGGTTAGTTTCGTGTCTATGAATCACTCTCAATAAAACTTATTTTGTCAAGAAAAAGGTAAGAAATCGCTAATTTAAATATTCATGGGTCTAAGAGACCCATTGTGCTAAAAAAAAATCACGAAATTAAAAAACAATTTTTTTTTCAATTTTAAGAGCTGATTCGATCGGAAATTTTCCTTAGCTTAGTTACAAAATATTCTCAAGACTTCCAACACGCAAATTCATTTTCCGTCTTTCTCGAGAAATCCTTTGAGCTTTTCTACAATTCTCGGAAGCACTTGACGGGAACCGACGCTTGAATATCACATTGAAAATTTTAAGGTGCATGGTTGTACCATGAAATCGTTTACGTCAGATTTTGTTAAAAATTTCCACCAACCTTCTTTGAGGTCATATGCATATGTGTATTAGATTTCAGGACACTTTAGCGTACCGAAGTCGAGATATTTATTGGTAAAAATCACTATTTTTGGTACTCTCCCATAAGAGCCCATGTTTTAAATATTGTGATATTCGACAATAAATATTTCAACTTCTACACAATGAAGCCTCCTAAAATGTTTCGTTCTTTTTTATATGACATCAAATAAATAATATAAACAATAATATAAAACAATTTGTTAAAATTTTGCATAAAGTATTTTCGATGCCATGTGCATATGTGTATTGAATTTTAAGAATTTTCTCTGCATAGAATTTGAGATATTCATTATAGAAAATCACAACTTTTTCTACGTGTTAAATATTGCGATCTTGAACTCTAAATATCTCCATTTCTAAGAAGTAGAACTTCTGGAAATTCGGTACAGTTTTTTATACTACTACAAAGAATCTTCATTTGGTCTTTTTAAAAAATCCTTAAAAGATTTTTTTTCGTAATTTTCGTACATACGGATCACCTTGGATGATCTTGAATGTCAAGTACGTTATTCTTGGATCAATTAGTAACAACTTTTTTTTTAGTAAACGTAAGTGGAAAGATACATTGTACGGAGAAAAACTAAGAGAACAATTTTTGATTTAACTGTCATTGATGTACTATCTTTAAATTATATAGCAATTAAACTTGAATGCCCTTGTATTTCGAATATGTTTTTCCTTAGCCAATTTGGAACAACTTTTCTTTATCATCTTTTAGTCACAAACCACTTTGTATGTAAAAAAATGGAGAAGAAACTTTTTTATTTGACTGTCACGACACAACAATCTTCTATAAATATTGGTATATACATGCATAAATATAGAATTATTTTGAAAAATTTTTAAGCACATGTATAAATTTTAAGAATCTTATTCATTATTTTATTCAAATATGAGCCTGATTTCGAAAATGTTTTTATGAAATGATTTTATGAGGAGCGACTTAATTCAACGCGAGATATCGATTAACGAGCCCCCAGCTTCGATTTATAACTCTCTCGAAGCTGTCATCCCCGTAAAATATTCCACGAGGACGTGTGTTGACAATAATCCGATACAAAAGCTGATACAGCGAGAGGGTTGATATCGCGTCCCCTGTCTACCCTTAGACCGAGACCAAAAATCATTTCCGGTGGGGTCGCCTCGCTCGCCTGTATGCACATGCCTAAAATAAGAACGCAAAAAGTCTTGCGTGACGTTCTGGATCGATGGTTATTTCCGGTTCATCGAATTCGGAGGAAGGAAGTTACATTCTCGCTCCCTGAAACTCCCGACGGCCGCTCTCGCAACTTTTCTCCCAATGTAAATCGAGGAAAGCACTCGATGCAATCACCGAAGTATATAATTTACCGAGGAGAACGGCCATCGGACATTTAGAAAATTTTTCACTGCTATGATGAAAAATATGAATATTCTATCCCTATTAATATACAATAGTCCTATCCCTGCAAATCATATTTAAAATTACAATAGCATTTAACAAATTAATTAATAAAATAAAATTTGTCAATAAAATATTTGAAGTTAATCATCAACGAGATATTTGAATACGATTGTTAAGGATGTCTATCAAAAATGTGAATTGAAAGAGAAATGAATATTTTTTGGATCAAAAAATTGGAAAATTTCTCATTGTCAGCTATAAAATCCGTACAAAAAACATGCATTTTCCGACTATTTCATAAAAATATTCGTGATTGAAAATTCGTTTTTTAACATTGAGTAGATGCGAGAACACAATTCCGTACTTTTATTTTCTTCAAGCTATTGTTTTTCATAAAAGAAACTCTTTCAAAAAATTATTTATTATGTTAATGAAATATTTTTGAAAAAAAAAAACTTCAAGTTACGGGCCTTCTGTATTAGCTATTAACAATAAAAGTAACTATAAAACATAACCGAAACTCTAAATAGTTATACATAAAGCATAGACAGGTTTTCTAACCTTAGTCATAATAACAATTTAGTTTTTATATTATTACTGAATATACTATCCTATATTTCCCATATTAAAAAAGACATGAGGCCTCTAATCGATTCATCGAAATAGAGCGCATTATACGGAGCGCACTAACTTTTAGCTAATCTCCACTCATAAAAAAAAAAATTAAACGTACACTGCTTTGGAAATAATGACCTTGATGTTTGAATCATTCGTTTCATCTTGCAAAAATTTTCAGAAATTACCTATTATGAAGTCGATCTCGTCGAGGACACGAAAAGATATCGTCACTTGAAATTTTGAGATTTTCCTATTTTCGATTTTTGAAAAATCCGGCTGAAGATCCTTGAACACGCTAAATTTTCTCAACTCATGTGAAAATATACCTGAATAGACATTTTCCTATTTTCGATTTTTGAAAAATCCGGCTGAAGGTCCTTGAACACGCTAAATTTTCTCATGTGAAAATATACCTGAATAGACATTTTCCTATTTTCGATTCTCGAAAAATCAGGTTGCATGTTTTCGAACACGCTAAATTTTCTGCGCTCATGTGAAAAAAAATTGCAAGTTATTTTTCTATTATTTATATCAAATATACCTGTACAAATATACCGGAATAGTTCAGGGATTGTAAACATATAAACTTGTCTGATATTTTCCAGAGTGCGAGTATATTTATTAAATTTACTTCAACCACCGTAATCCTTATTTATAAAGTACAAAACCATCACACTTTAAATGTAACAGACCTTCAAAGATTCTGATTGGATCTCGAAATATTTTGTTTTTAATCCCATGATGACCAAATTCATTATTAATATCGTGAACTAATAGTTCATTAAAAATAACTCTTGACAATTCTTAAGAAGTTATCGTGACAGTTCATGTTACGTATTGATTCTACAAATAGAAGCTATATGGTGCACGCAAAGAGCACTGTTGCATCATTTTTAGAGTTCTTTAAAATAATAGAACTATAAACCTTCTTGAGAAAAAATAAAATAAAAAGGAGCAAAAGTATTTATCAACAGTTTTTGATCGTTCAGAACAGCACTTTATCCCTGAAATTCTTCACGGAGCCACCGGTGAGACGTTCTAACGAGGCAAAAAAAATCGACTCACCGTCCACGAAAAATAAAACGGCTGAATTGGAAGCAGTCAGCAAGATATCAATGCCGATGCGGAATTGACGTCTCTTTTCATCGAAAACGCGTCTAATTAACCATAAAAGAATAATGAGCTTCTTTTTCGTCTCTCCGGGGAGACAAAGTGCCAGAGAGAAAGAAAGAGAGAGAGAGAGAGAGAGAGAGAGAGGCCCTGGCGTCATCGATACTTTCTGGAGATGTCCCCGAATCGGGATAAGAAGAAAAAGAGAAAAGGAGAAAGCCGGGAGCTTGCAAGAAAGAGGTTGTAATGCAAAGAGCGATCGATGGGCGGGGAAGAAGGGAGTGGGGGGTGGAAGAAGGGTGAAACTCGACGGGAAAATCGTTCGTGCAGCCGGTTGGAAAAGAGTTGCCAAAGCCCCGCGCCAACAAGTTTCAAGTTTGACGTGGAGTCTCGCGAGGGTGGTTTTGAGCGAGCGCTGAGCGCGTGGACGCCGGTTTGTCCATCTCTCTTTGGGCTCTCTTATCCGGGCTGAGCGCTGACAACCGTCCGGTTATACCGAATATATATATATACGTATATCGGAACACGCCGAGTGCGGCGGCGAGACTGGAGAAAGAGCTCGAGGCAACTTTGAGGGTTTTAGCGCTAGGAAAACTGGCTTAGAGAAAGGAACATCTCAGGCACGCGCGTGTGTGCATGTGCTCGGACGGACTTCGTCCTAGCTCCGGGCCGAAGGGTGCTGCGCGCGGTCGTCAGATTTGTCTCGTTAGAGTTCGCATTGTGTCCACCGACCTCATCCGACTCTCCATTCTCTCTCCCTTCGCTCCCTCATTATCGACTTCTCTCTTTTTATGCCATTTTCATCCCCTTCCCTCTCTCTCTCTCTCTCTCTCTCTCTCTCTCGCGTTCTCTCTCCCCGCTTCAATATACCGTATATAGTTTCTATACTATATAGACACGTCTCATTCTTCAGAATGCTTCCACAGTCTTATTTCATCCTCTCGATTCTTCATCCTCCCTCATTCTCTCGCGTCCTCGATCTAACGAGCTGCCATTATTACCCAACTAACCACAATGCACTTTGCTTTGTTGGCTCTCATTTGATTCCTGGCACGCCCACCGGGAGCCGAGCGATCCCGACGATTCTGATTTTCCCGTGGTTTTATCCAGGCGCAACGCGTGGAATATAATTATTCTCTGATTCGAACCACCGCGAGAACTTGTCTCGATTCGATAGGACTATTGGGATCTATCGAGTGGCGGTATGACTATACAACATCGAAGAAGCTTTGTTCAGTTTTTTTCTCAAGTCTGAACTAAATTTTTTTTTAATTTTAAAAATATTTTAATTTTTTTTTTTAATTTTGTTAATTACATAGCAAGCACACGTCACCTTGAATTTTGATATTGTATTTCGAGTATGTTGTTCTCTAGCCAATTTGCGAGACATTTTATTGATTAACTGTTATTCGTAAAACATTTTTTATCTGAGAAAAACTAAGACGAAAATTTTTGGTTTTATACTCATGGCCATATTACATTGATTAGGGGTGTGTGAATAATTCGAATTTACGAATTATTCGTATTGAATCGAATACGATTATTCGATTCAAAATTTGAATCGAATTATTTCAAAACTTTGAATATTTCGAAAAGTTCGAATTATTCGAAAACTATGAATTATTCGTTAATTTCATCGACACACAAAAAAAGTGGTCTACTTCGGATTTGGATCCAGATTTGGTTTTGGGTTTGGTCAAAGGTACAGACGACATTTTTTTTGTGTACCGGTATTATATTTGTCGTTATAAAATTATATTTTACGTATAACAAATATTAATTATATTTTAAGAGTTTAAAATCATTTAATCATGCAACAGAACAATTCACAAAAATTACTCAAAAGTTTCAATTTATTCAAAGCTGATTTTCAAAATATTAACGAATTATGCGAAAGTTTCGACTTATATTCGCAATATTATCGAATTATTCGAAAATTTCGAATTATTCGCAATATCAAAGAATTATGCGAAAGTTTCGACTTATTCGCAATATCGAATTATTCGAAAATTTCGAATTATTCGCAATATCAAAGAATTGTTCGAAAGTTTTCCAATTATTCGAAATATTAATGAAACATTCGACAGTTTCGACAGCCAATTATATTCGAATGTTTCAAATTTTTCGAATAATTCGGAAGATTGATCCTTTCATCGTTTCATCGTAGTATCGTATTCGAGTGATTGAAAAAGCTGCATTTTCTAACTTTGTGTTGCAGCGAGCTCACCGGAGCCACGGCAGTGTCCGTATCTCGGAAAATTCACGGTGACCGGGTTGAATAGGAACCAGCGAAACGCGCGGGACAGCAGGATAAACGGGCAGGACGCGGGCCAGGGAAGACGGGAGCGCGACAAGTTGAGACACTCGGAGGATCGTCGGGCCAGAAAATTGGACTTCGAGTCGGAGACGAGGCGCGCGAACAACGAGTACCTCGTGCACGAGCGTCAGGGCAGAAGAACGAGAACGAAGAGATCGGGAAGGGAGCACGAGGAGGTTTGGAGCGAGAATAAAATCATGGCGATGCCGGCGAGCGAGCCACCGGACGTCGCTGAAATTCTTCGCAGTCTCGGTGAAAAGTGCAAAAATTCTCGAAGCAATAGTGATTTGTTCGGTAAAGATCGATTAGTTATTGAAAAATCGGGGAAAAACGGGAGAATCGATTCCGAGGCTCGAACGAGAAGATCGACGGCACGGCGACGAAGGCGGTACGCGAGGATGGAAGATTTCCAGGTCGACATGGACGAATTCACGCAAATGAAACGATCGTGGACGCGAAAATTCGACATCGACGCCGGTAGCTCGAATTTTTATCAGGCCGAGGCCGATTATTTCGGCGATTACGAGAGCGACGAGAAACCGCAGAAACGATCGCTTCCAGTACGGGCCGAGTCCCTTTTTCTCACTTATCGCGATCTCGTTAGAATCAGGAGGGATCTTGAGAGTCTTGAGGGCATTCGGGAACATCGCGAGTACGGTGAAAAGAGGGAAAAACGGGAGGAGGAAGAGCCGGCTTGCAGCTCCGAAGTAACCACTCTGACCGTCGGTTGCTCCACCGCCGACAGAATGGAGTTTCAGACTGATTGCGTCGACGATGATGCCATCACAGGTTAGTCGCTTCTCAAAGTTTATTTTCCACTGCGAAACTTTGTTTGAAAGTTTCATCGTGTAAATCAAACGTTAAATTATTGGGTCAAATTATTTTCAATTGATTTCTTTCAAATACTTAAATGAACCTTATCTGATATCGTACACTGGGAAAAAAGTTTCGTTGAATCAAGTAAACGGGAGGACATGGAGGGGGGATGAAATATTTAGTTAATTTTACATTATATATTTTAATCAATTATACATAATCATTTATTTTCATGTTGAAATTAAAAGGCATAGGCACAAAAGTTTAGGTAAATAAAATAAATGTCAAGCTAGATTTAGTTGACTCAATCAAACTTTGTTCTCAGTGTACAAAAGATTTTGATTTTAAATTTTAGAAAAGCCTTACTTTTTAAAAATAGAGATACTTCTGATTAAAAATCACTATTTTTCACACAGGCTCTTGTGAAATAATGCGAAGAAATGTTACGATTTTAAAAATATAAATTATTTTTATTTTTAAAGTTAAGCTTTTTCAAATTTTGCACGAATCTTATGCCAAGTTAAAATATTTTTGTATAAATTTTCAATAAATTGTATAGAAGATTATATTTTCCATATTTTATACATATTAGAATCATGATAAAACTGCCTTTTATATTGTCTATTTTCTACAGTAAAAAAAACACTTGTAGTGATATTTTTTAGACCTAAGGTATATTTTGTGTTTCGAATAGTGAATGTACACAATGAAAAATAAAATATTTTGAAATATGCAAATTTTTACTTAAAGTAGGAGTCCTGTGGCGGTCCATTCAAATATTTCGCCGTACGGGTTAATTCAGTGTAAAATCATTATTTTTAAATTTTTAGAGACACACTTCAATTAAAATTTGCAAAAATTTTCTTTAACATCATACAGAAATATGCGCAAAATTTAAAAAAGCTTTAACTTGTGGTTATCGAGATATTTAATCTTTTAACATCGGCTCTTATGGGACATTGAAAAATACAAAGATTTTCAGTAATCAATATCTCGATTTCTAGATAATAAATAAGCTTCATAAAGTTTGATACACATTTCAACATGACATTATGGAAGATTGTCTAATATTTCGAGTAATTCTGTCTCAAACGATTTTCACATGACTCCTACCTAACTGTAAGATATAGAAATTGCATAAATATAGTTTTAGAATTTTTTTATTTGCATTTCTTCCTTGTTAATGTTAATTGTTAAAAATCAACGAGTAAAGTTAATTATATCATTTATAGAGCTTTATTTAAATAATTATTTTAAGTATTCCTTATTCGTTATTAGGTATTCCATATTTTTAAATAATAGAAAATTTCAAAATCAAACTTTTCCTTCAAACTTCGTCTACTTTTGTTTCCATCACTTATAAAAAACGGATAACTGAGTGAAAAATTTTACACAATAAATATTTTAAGAAATACATTTTCCATGTGAAGAAATAAATTTTATGACGAAAATTAAAAATAGTTCATATTAAAAAATATTGATTTTTTTCGAATGTGTTCAGCGTACTCTTGCCACGGAAGATGGTTCGACGCGGAAGGGACACAATTCGTGATAGCGACGCCTCTCGCGCCCCGAAGACCTGGTTGGTCCAACGACAACAATCGTCCGCAGCCCTACAGAAATACCAGAAGACTCTGTTTCATGTATCGCGAAAGCGGCGGAGTTGTCAGTCTAACGGCAAGTCCGGTCGCCTGTCAGAGAGAAATACCGCCTCCGCCGCCCATGTTGGCTTTCAATGCAACGAGTATCGGTGAGCATACTCAAAATATATCCATCACTATATTTATATATTTTTTGTAGCACTCGTACAAAATTATGATTCGAAAAACTAATTAAAAATGATCGAATTATTTTCATTTGTTGCTTGAAGAGAAACATAACAAATTTATACACTATTTATTGTTATCAACATTATTTCAAAATTATACAATTATGATTATTTTGACTTTACCATAACGCATTATATGGCGTAGTACTGGTTATTTTTCTCTAAACAAATTTTTAAAAAATAATTGACCATTAGACGAAAATAAAGAATTTTGATAAACTTTTGAGGCGAGTATAAATTATTTACGTGGAGTCACACGAATCATATTTTAACGACCCATGAAGAGAATAGTATAGAAAATGTTTTACTATAAAATTATAATTTTTATATTGTGTATAGAATATAAGTATATTTTTAGATTCTATTCATATTATATAGTTTCCAAAAATAGTATTGGATTTCGATTACTAAGGATAAAATATATTTAGTTCCAAAATAATAAGTACAACTAACAACTTATAGTAAAGAATACTATCGTGATTTCTCTTAGTACAAAATTACCGAATAGGTGTAATTTATTGAGAAAAAAAAATCGTTATCGCCTCTCTAAACTGTCAACACCAGCTGAGGATACTTCAAATAATTTATTTCCAATATTTATCTTTTGGTACTTTTTATGGTACAAACTTTCTATGCACTATCTTAATCAGTTTATTTTTTAACTTTTGCAGACGTTTTTGCTAAAAGATTTTGCAAATAACCTTGATTTTATTTAAAAAATATTCAATCGACTATTCAACCACCATTACAAACATCATGAAATGCTGAAATTATACCAAAAGTTATATATATAGTTTTAAATTGCCTTGCTTTTCCTCTGGTTACAGTTTTATGTTTAAAAAAATAATTTCTCCTATTCAAAAACATAATTTATTAATCATAACTCAAAGTTATACTTATTTTTTATGCACTATCTTAATCAGTTTTTTTTTAATTTTTGCAGACGTTTTTGCTAAAAGATTTTGCAAATAACCTTGATTTTATTTTTAAAATAATCAATCTCCTATTCAGCCTTCATTACAATCATGAAATATTGAAATTATACCAAAAGTTATATATGAGCTATTCCACACCATTTCGACCACTTTTAGACCTGACCCCTTTCAATTTTGCTGAAACTTTTTAATCGTTTTCTACCCTATTGAAAATCTCTCTGAGAATTTTTTCACATTTTTTCACCCAATCCAAAAAAAGTTATGAATCAATAGGTTAGGAAATGATAAAAAAATTTCAGCAAAATCGAAAGGGGTCAGGTCTAAAAGTGGTCGAAACGGTGTGAAATAGCTCATATAAAGTTTCAATTCACCTTGCTTTTCCTCAGGTTACAGTTTTATATATATTTAAATCAATAATTTCTCCTATCTAAAAATATATTTTATTCGTCATAATTCGAAGTTATGCTTATTATGATCTGAAAATAATTTTTAAAAAATTAATTTGACCTTTACCATCTGATATTGTTTCCCATAATAAAAAAAAAATTCACGAGTTATGGTAAATTTATTTCTTTGTTTGCTCAGGTCAATGCATGGAAGACAGTAGCAGCACGCCACATCGAGCCTCGTATCTCGTGACGTTACTCATGTTCCTCTGTCTTGGAACACTCAGGTGATTCTAAGCACTGTATAAAACGCAAAACAAGGAAAGCCCGACGAACGGGAGCGTGTAGACGATTATACGTGCTCGCGTTAACGACGAGATTATGAGTCTCGTTTGATCAGCGAAGAGAGATATTATTTGACCCTGGAAAAAAAAACGAAGAAAGAAAGATCCAAACGAAGGGTTCGTCGAACCGAGACAGGCTCGTTCTCGTGTATTTATACATTTGCATAACCCGAGAGATAACAAAAGTTGTATTATAACGAGGTACAGAAAATTCACTGATCTCGGCGACACACACACACATATATATATTAAAAAACATAAAAATATTATACATACATGAAGGAAAAGCGATTCGACATAAGGATAACAGAGTTAGAGACAGCGGGGGAGGCTCACACATTTTCGATCGATCGAACAGTAGATTTTAACCCAATATCCACTGGATCGTCTGGTAAAGGTTTCACGCAAAAACGTCACTATTATGTCGCTGTCGACTCGAAATATTTTTACACGCGGTTGAAAATAATAATAATAATAATAATAATAATAATAATAATAATAATAATAATATTAATAATAATATTAATAATATTAATAATAATGATAATGATAATGATAATACTAATAATGAAAAAAAAAGTTTATTCTTCGTAAAACGCGTTAATGACCTGGGGGAAGGATGTTCAATCGGGAAGGTTTCGAGTCGAGGGCCTCATGAAAACGCGCTTCGTTTTAATCTTTGCGAGTCCGAATCCCGTAGGTTTTTTACCGGTAGACGTTAAGCTCCAGTTAATAAATATACGGCTAATGATACAAAGGCAGGAGGAGAAAGGGACGAGAGAGAAGTATAAATGAATTAATGATTAAATTTGTCAAAAAAAAAAGGAAAAAAAAACACTAAAATAATACTATGGTTAGACCATATCAAGACGCGCGTCGTCGGTAGAACCGACGATCTCTCATCGGTTGACTCTCAGACTAACGATCGCCCAAAAATTATCGTTAAAAAAATCAATGAAAAAGCAAAAAAAAAAGCGAAGGTGAGTCGAGAAAAATGAACGAGAGCTCAGAACGTGTGGGTGTTGATGTTTTAACGTAGAAACTAGGTAGAAGCTATTCAATAAGAAAATAATTGAGAAAAATGAAAAGAAAAAAAAAATGTAACGATCGATGATCCAGGAAGGCGATTTTTGGAGGAAGAGGAACACGTACACACACACTCACGCGAACGCGTTAGTTTATTAAGAAAGGTGATTTTGACGCAATACAACATATACTATGTAATTAAGGATTTTCCGATGATTTGTGAAAATTGAAAGAGAGGAGGAGAGAGAGAGAGAGAGAGAGAGAGAATGAAGATAAGAGAGAAAAGAGTTGGACGATTATTGGGTATGGTACATGATGCGTTTTTCATGTAAATTGCTGTAGCTGTGATCAATTATGTTTGCGCCGAGACGGAGGTAAAGGTGTGGTTGCGAAGAATGCGATTATTGGAGCGGAGATCAGGCTCTTCCGTACTTTATTGCTCGATCAAATTTACTTCCATTTTCTCTCCCACTGAGATTATTAAAAGATAAATACCGGTGCAAAATCTCATTTATCAAGAGTGGCGAATAATATTTTTTAACCGCGATACTCCATCATAAAAGTATCCAATAATTGTATGGACTTTGACTAATTTTTGTTTCCACTTAAAGTAGTTCTAGCATTAAATCATAGTTATGGAATTTCGTTGAAAATTTGTGCAAAACTTTTTTGATACGATCTAAATACGTGTATTAAATTTTAAAAGGTTTCACCGTGGAAATATCGAGATATTCATTGTTAAAAATCAACAATTTTCTGCGCTCTCTCATAAGAGCAAATGTTAAATATTGCAATAATTTTTAACCCTAAATATCTTGACTTCTGGACAGTAAAGCTTGTTGAAATTTAGCACGATTCTTTATGGTATTTAAAATAAATTTTCCTCATTTTTAAAATAAAAATCTCCTAACTTTATTATTCATGATTTTCATAGATATATAACGAGTACAGGTCATCTTGGATGATTTTGATTTTTGTTATTCTTGAATCGATTTGCAACAACTTTTCTTATTAAAATTAAATTAAAAAATTATACGGTACAAAAATAAATTAAGAAAAAAACTTTTGGCTTGACTGTACTGCTAGAACTACTTTAAGGAAATCGTGTCAGTAGTGTACAGCCGATCAATTATCGTGTAGAAAAAAAAATTCAATTTGCTTAATCACTTATTCGAATAATTTGCGTTTCATTATTTACTGACAATAGTTTAAAATATTGCACTGAAAACTCACGACACATTTTTTCGATTTAATTTACAAATATTCCGTTAATTACGATAAATTGTACATATTCGTATTGTTTTCCAAGATTTTTATATTGCTATCGAGTGTAGTGATAATTTTGAAGAAGATAAAAAAAACCTATAATCACAAAAATCGATGAATCCAACTGCTGTAAGAAACGACGAAAGATCATTATTCAAGTGAGAGCGGCTCGTTTTGCGTTCGAGACAAACGGAAGGAATAAACTTCCACCAGCCTGGTTGTGCGACATAACGTTCTAATCAATAAGCAATAAAAGGGAAATAAAATCGATCCTCTTCCTCTCTCCCTCTCAAATGCTCACCGAGGCGAGACAAAAGAAGATAAAGAGGCGGAACGATATTATTAATCCAGAGATGCTCTATTATTAATAAAACCATCGATTAAGTTATCGTGAGTATAGATAATCTCATCGAGAGCGAAATAAAAAGTTATTCGAGAGGGAGAAAGAGGAATGACGCGAGTGTGACGAGCGCGACGATTGAATGGCAGAAAACAGAGAGAAAATAAAGTAAAAAAACGTGAGAGATCGAATGAACGAATATTATTGTATCTTATACAGAGTCTATATTGTATTATTGTACAACCAACTTTATAATCATTGACCGGAAGTGCGAGTGAAAGAATATAAATACGAGTGCGAAGAAAGAGTGCGAGAACGAGTGCGTGTCCGTGTATAGTCGCGATAAGATATATTCAGGAAAGTTACACACGCAGAAGGAGGTAGTAAGAAGAGAGAAAAAAAGGAGAGTCGATTTGCTATTTTACCATTTTTTTCAGTCAAGGCCAATAGCCGAGGTGTGTAAATTAGCTCGTACACTTTTGTCGATATTATCACCAAACAAACGAGAGAAGTGGAGAAAATTGTGGTTCACTCTCCAAGCCCGGGAGAATAAATTCATTTTCTTCGGGTGATCGTAAAAGGACGAGGAAGAGGAAGAATGGGGGTGAGGGAGAAAGATGTGGAAAAAAAAGGAGCAGCGTTGCTCGAAAGTATACCTTTGCACACATCGAACAAATCGCTCATACTCGGTGAGAATAGGAAAAGAAGGGAGAATGGGGGAGGGGCTGGAAATGGGGGAGGATGAATAAACACACAAGTGTAATTGGCATTTGTAGCGGGGTGCACATGCAAAAGATAACGAGCTCGTCGAGCGAGTCCTCGCTATTTTTCCCTCTCGATTATTTGCGTGCGCGGCGAAAGAGCCGGTCGCAAGTTCAACGGAAAAAACGAGAGCGAAATGCGAAACGAGAACGCGCGTGAGAAAAAAGAAAAGAGAGAGGGAGAAAAATCGCCTTGTTGCGCATTCGACTGGCAATTTTTAGCAATGAACGATTAGCGATCGTTAGGAAATTTAGACGAGCGCACCGAGAACGACGATCGGCGACGTCGAAGAAAATTGAACGGAGAGTCGAACAAAAGTGTGTGTGACGAATGAAAAAATGGGACACGACGACGTCGGCCAACAATCTTTTTTTAATTTATTTATTGTGAGAGAGCAATCAGAGCCTGGGTGTTCCCGAATTTGATCAAGATACGAAAGAGCGGTTTATCGGAGGATAAAATCGGTCTGCACGCGAATCACAATCGTTATATGGCCGAAAAACGAGAAATAAATGAAGGAAAAGAGAGATAAAAGGCAATCGCTGTCAATCTGCTGTGCGCAATCGTCGAAATATTATAGATATTGCGAATTCACGAGATTTTGTCAATCGAGAGAATTATTTTTCGGTATTACTAACGCATCCGTAGCCATGCAAATTAACGAGAAAGCAAACGATGGGGAGAAAGAAGGATACGCGTGTCCGAATGGAAATAGTCGGATCAGTTGTCCATCGATTTATCGAGCGGTATATTATGTGTCCGGATAAATATGAGAACGTGTGGAAAGCCTCTCAACGAATTGGTAAATAGACAGGAATAATAGGAAAAAGCAATCAGCGCTAATTTTTTTATCGAAACGATTTTACCGAGTCGAAAGAAAAAGCGAAAATAGAGTCGAACAAACAGACGCTAATATACGAAATTCCCTTTATAGATAGGATCATTGATCGAATCAGGCCGATTTAGACAAAATGCCAATTTAGATTTTCATCCTCGAATTTCCACGGAGTGGACACGAGACAACCAGGGCGGAACTCTATCGAAAATCATGAATTTTGAATGTTGCTCTTTTTTCACTTCCTTTTTAAGGATCTATGGGTCAGACAATCCCGGCAAAAAGTAAATTCTTTAGGTTAAATTTGTAAAATCTAGACTCTGGTTTTTTTTTAAATTGCCAATTTTTTGAGTCTTTGTTTGACTGTCAATTAAAAACTTGAGCATATTTTAACGATCATTTATACATTTTTTATTGCTTAAACAATTGAATTTTAAAAAAATTTAGTAAAACTTTTTGAAATAACTATCTATACAAATTGAACACTACTAAGAATATAAAAAATGAAAATTCACAAAAATCTCATATTTTTGTATTCAGTGCAAATTTACGAATTCTCCATAAGAAGCAATGTTAAATCTCAACATCTTTAGAGTTTGATAATTATTAAGGATGTATGAGACAGACAGTCCCAGCAAAAATGAATTCTTAACGTTAAATTCATAAAAACCAAACTCTGGTTTTTGCTAAAAATTTGCCAATTTTGTAAGTCTTAGTTTGACTGTTAATTGACAACTTGAGTATATTTTAACAATAATTTGAACATTGTTTATTGTTTAAATAATTAAATAAAAATTTTCATATAACATACGAATATATATTAAAAAATTGAAAAGAATTTCATGTTTTAAATATTATATTCAGTCCATATTTATGAATTCTCCATAAGAAGCAAACTTAAATCTCAATAACTTTCGAGTTTAATAACTCTTAAACCATTCAGTAAAACGATTTCAAATTTGGAAAGTTTTTTCATATGCTTAAGGTAGTTCTATAGATAAAGTCAGATCAAACGTTTTTATCTCAATTTATCTCCATATTCCATGTGGTTTTTGAGCTTTAGTTTATTAAGAAAAGTTCTTGCAATTTTTTTCTAGAACAACATACTCAAAATTCAAGGTCAACCATGGTAACCTGTACTTGCTATGACCGTAGCAAAAGTCATGAATAAAAAAAATACTAATTTTATAGAAACTAAAAATAGCTACGTTGAAGTACAATAAAGAGTTATGCTAAATTTTAAGAAGATAACCAATCTAGAATTGAAGATATTTTGAATTCTTAACAATAAATATCTCAATTTCTATGTGGTGAATCCTCTTAAAATTTGATACACATATGCATATGTCATATCAAAGAAGGTTTGTTCAAATTTTCAATGAATTCCTAAGAAAACGATAAAACTATAGAACTACCTTAAGAAAAAAATACCAAAAATTAATCAAATTCGCATATACTTAAAAATATCGCTCATATATCCCTAAACCATACAGTAAAATGATTTCAAAAATGGCACTATATTTTTTCATATGATGCTTAAAAAAAATACCAAAAATTAATAAAATTCTCATATATAAAAAAATATCGCTCATACATCCTTAAACATGTGGCAATTGGTTTATTATTTTTCATTGATCGAACGGAGGAATAAACGGAGGAGCAACTGGCGATCGGAGAGAAGGCGAGAGACGGCAACTTTGCCGATAATTATCGGAACTTCGTTAAACACAATTAAACGAGAATCGTGCCTGTCGCAGAAATGGCTAGTAGAGATGCACGACAGGATATTGCGAAAAGTTTCGATGCGGAGAGAAGATAAGGCAGTCCATTTGAATAACTGCTCTCGCTATATATGTTTCTCAAAAAACATACTTTACGGCTCTCATCCGGGTAACGAGATTAACGCTATCGATCCGCGAGCGTCTTTAATAATCTCGATTAACACAATCTTCCATTTTTCCTCGATAAACCAGCCCTCGATTAATTTCTTCTCCCCCGAGAGCGGATAATCTCGTTTCAGGAACGCCACTAATAATTTTTATTTCCCGCTCTGTACGGAGCTTCAAAGGAAATCGAATCTGAAGAAATAAGTCTGCGGCGTGGATAATAATACGTATACGCAGAAACAATGGAATAAGCGAAAAATATAAGGGGACGGAGGGAAAGAGGGACGAGCGAGACGCGAAAGAAGAAAATGAGAAGGGGATAATGGTGACAATTTAACGCTCGCAGCGACGTCGGCTCATTAACTCGCGTTCACCTCGTTTTCTCGCGTAAATTGGCTGAGAGTGCCCCGCGAGGGGGTTGAGACACAAAGCGCGGGACAGATAGAGATTTTGGAGGCTCTCGGAATTCCGAATACGAGAATAAGCGCCGCGTGTACAACGAGACAGGGACAGGGAGGCTCGCGGAACAAGCCACTGAGCGATTTCGTGCAGGGAGAAAATAATTTCGAGCAATTTTTGATAATTGCAGTCATCCACGTTCGTCATTCCCCTTCCCCCCCCCCCTCTCCCCGCAATGCATGTGTCCTTCTCGCATGTATATAATGATGCGCGGATTCGTGCTCGTTAAATCTCTGGCTCGCGGATAAACCGGTTATTACGCCGCGTCGTTATATCTGCTCGCCCATCTTCGAACAATTACCATTTATTTATCGCGCACTCGAGTTTACATATTCCCGTTTCGAGCTTCGCCCCTCCGCGGGCTCATCGATTAATTTTTCGTACCGAGCGCATCCGTTCTCCGAGCGAACGATGAAAAATTCACGTAAAAGCACAATACCGAAATATACATTTATTCTATTATTTTTAACGACGGAAAAAAAAAATTAAATACTCCGAATATGAGAAATTTTTATACTGTTTTTACCTTTACTTTATATTTTCAAAATTCAGTTCATTAGTTCTTTTTGTTAATGAAAAATAAAAATACTCGAATGGATGTTTTATCTTCGAGCGAACGATTATAAATATTTTAATGAAATAGAGCAAAATACTATGATTGATATATAGAAGAAAAATATCACGAGATATTTACAAGTTTAAAGTAACAACTGTACTGATACTATGATAGCATAAACAAATATATTTTTGGACACTAGCCATTATGTAATTTGATTCCAGAAATAGATTATCGCTCTTCGGACAATATATGCCGAGATTTACTATTTTTAAGATAGGAGTTGCGTGACTGTCTATTCAAAAGTTTGACTGTACGTGTGTTACGTAAATAATCATTGTACTTGAAATTTATTGAGACAAAATTTCTTCAAAATTTATAGTGGTCTTCATATTAATATTTATGCAAAGTTTAAAGAGATTTTAACATGTGGTTATTAAAATTTTCTTTAATTGTCACTTTTAACATGAGCTTTTATGAAAAATTTAAAAATGCGACGATTTGCTACAATTAATATCTCAATTATAGATGGTAAAGTTTCATAAAATTTAACATACACTTGAATATGACATCGAAGAAGATTTGTGAAAATTTACAAGAAATTCTATCTCAAACGATTTTCACGCGACTCCATCTTTTATCTTAGTTAATCTCTGTTCCATGTGGTTTTGCAGCTTAAGTTTATTAGAAAAAGTTATTACTAATTGACTCAAGAACAACATACTCCAAATTGAAGAACATTTTTTCAGTAAAAAAAATTTTTTTTAAAGAATTTTTCTAAAAAACCAATTAAACCTTCTTTAAAGTACTATAAAAAGCTATACCAAATATCAAAAAGATCTTAGAAGTCAAATATTTAGAATTGAATATGGCAATATTTAACACGTGCTCTTATGAGAGAGTTTTAAAAAATAGTGATATTCGATAATGAATATCTCGAATTCTATCCATAGAATCTTCTTAAAATTTAAATACACAAAATTTTAACGAATACCTAAAAAAAAATCGTTTCGTGGATGTACTGCCTTAAAGGCACCAAATTACAAATGGCTCGAATCTAAAAAAATATTTATTTTTTCAACAATCAGTATGCAATTGTCACGTTTCAATTGTAAATACCATCATCATTTTTCCCAGTGTACCAGGATGAAGAGTATACATTTGTTTGGTCGTCTTTTTTTTTCTTTGTTGAATAATAGGCTCGCAACAGCAGGAATACATAAATTATTCGTAGGAGCTCCGGGAATGGCGTGAAGCCAATGACGTATGAAGAATGTGCAAAGGACCTCCCGGGTAATGTTTGCGCGATTTACTCTCGTACATGGTCCGGAGAGAAAAGAGAGCGAGAGGGATGAGAGAGGAGGGAGATTCGTCGCGTTATTCCATCATGTATTATTCTCCAGCGGCGGGAGTCTCTCGACGGTGCAACTACATAGCTCGTAGCGTATAGTATAAACTCGAAACTTAGCCATTGTCGAGTAATGGCGCGGAAGGGATTCGCACCCGCAGTCGCGAGGGCGAAGAACGAAAAGGGTCACAACTTTCGCCTCGGATATATCTTTTCTACCTTGATACGAAAAAAGGGGGAGACAGTCCTCGATAAAATTTGCTTTCCCGACAAAATCCCTAACTGCCCGAAGCTCTGTTCTCATTTCCTTCCAAATTTTTCGTTGGAAGTTTACATTTTTTTTTGTTGAATTGAAATTCGACAATCTGAATAATTTAAGAAAAAAGTGAAAATTAATTGTTCGTCGAGAGTGGTTGAAAAAATTTTATTGAGGTAATTTTATGAAAGAAGAGATATTTTTATCAAGGTAGTTGTCTCGACGACAACAATAACAAAATATGTGTACACTCTAAACTCAAAATAATGGCTTTTTTAACTATCATTTTCTACGATAAAATACAAGAAATCTCACATTTTGTTCATTTAGTTCTTATACGATTTTTTTTTAAATAACCGAACATTTGAAAAAAAATTATTGACTGCCTGGGTTCGAAATTACAGCTTGATGAATATTTGAATTTTCGTTAAAGTCGTACATAAAAGATTCTAAAATCGATTTCATTACCTGGAATATCATATACCATATTGCTCGTGCTATTTCTTTTCTTATCACTTCTCTTTATTAAGATTTTTAACTTTGTAAATAGTTGTATCATTTTTTTAAGGAGTTTCGGTACAGCTTGCGAAAATAAGTGAAGTTTTATATGTCAAAAGTACAGAAAATCGAAATTTATAAAGAACACAATGAAAATTAAAACGAACATATTCTTTGCCACTAAATAAATTTATATAAATTTGGAAAAAAAATCGTCTACATTGTTCTCGAGTATAATCGAGTGACAAAGTTACATTCTTATACCTGGAATGTATAGCTTTTACATTGTCTAAAAAAACGCTATTTTTTGGTTCAGATTTTCAGAAAATACATAGACAAAAATTCTAAAAAAAAAAATGAAGAAGAAAAAATTTTATATAAATGAATATTCTCTCCAAATTTGAATAAAATTGTATTATTTCGCTCTTTATTGTATCGAAACACCTTATATTCATTTGAATGTAATTTTTGAACCCGGTTGTACCGAAATAACTACCTGAAGGACGATTTTCCAGGGAATCGTGAGTCATTTTATTTTGAGAAAGAGCTTCTGAAAAAATGTTTTTTGTGTGTGACGTTTGCGAAAATGGAAACACGAAACCCGGGGCGCCTTTTCCCTCGCGCGAAACCGGCCGAGCGAGAGCGCGATGGCGAAGGAGCGGAGAAAAAAAGAGGGATGCGGGTACAAAATTTACGGGGATAAATCCACAGAGTCCCGCGGATACGAGCCCATAAAACTTTGACGAAGTTTGATACGTCCCACGCGTTTTGTCCATCACGCTGTCCCTCATCCCTCGCTCTACTTCCACTTAGACTATTCCCCGCTCCGACTTGCCAAACCTCGATTGATCAATACACCGAACGAGCACGAGAACGGCAATAGTTTTATCAAAACGTTAAACAATATCCCCAAAATAATATAAACTGGTCTTCGAATAAACAAGAATTAAGGAGGTTTACGCGTTTATTCACCCACGCGTATTTGTCTTGCGTAAAAAGTTCAAAATCATGTAGTGAAATTATTTTTAAGATAATCTGACAAAAATTAATATTAACGTTTATTTGATGTCATATTAAAATATTTTTAAGGATGTATAGAACAAACAATCCCAGCAAAAAGTTAATTCTTGACGTTAAATTTGTAAAGCTTTCTGGCTTTAACTTAAAAGTTGCCTATTTTTGAGTCTTAGTTTGACTAACAATTGTATAGCAGCTTGAGTATATTTTAACAATAATTTAAACATTTTTTATTGTTTAAATAATTACATTTAAAAAATGTTTATAAAACGTTTAGGAATTAGTGCTGTATATAAAAAATTAACACTACTAACGATAACAATACATTTTTTAGAATTCACAAAAATTTCCTATTTTTAAATTTGTATTTAGTGCTAATTTACGAATTCTCCATGAGAAAAGCAATGCTAAATCCCATCAGCAACTTTGGAGTTTGATAACTCTTAAACCATTCAGTAAAACAGCTTTAAATTTCACACAAAATTTTTTCATATGCATTTTTAAAACTATCACCCACACATCCTTAAAATTTAAAGTAGTTTCATCGTGCAGATATTGAGATATTCATTCACAAAAAAATGCGATTTTCAAAAACAAATGTCTCGATTTCCAGACGTATCATATGAAAGTGGTTAGTCTGTGATAGCCAAAATAAATAGTTTCTTCTGTTTTTGACGTTTTTTTGACGTGGAAAGTGTTTTACAAGGTTAAACTTATTTAAAAAAAGTAGTTGCAAATTTATTAAAGCACAACACATTCTGAATTCAATGTTATCCAAGATTACAAATGCCAGATATACTCGGTATATAATTAACAAAATGTTAACGATAGTTTTTTCTAAAAAATTAAACAAAGGTTCTTCTATATTGTATAAAACTCTCTGCAAACTTTTAGGAGACTCTACCGTCTGGAATTCGAGATATTTATTGTCGAAAATTGTAATTCAAACACGAGCTCTTATGGAGAGTGTACAGAAATATGTGATATTTATTGTCATTAAATATTTCAACTTCTACACGGTGAAACCTTTTAAAATTTGGTACACACATGCATATGACTTTAAAGAAAGTTTAAGCAAATTTCGAACAAAAAAAACTATCGACGCTCATTTTACAACCAACCATCTTAAGATATAATGTCGTACATTTACCACGTGATATGTGAGTACGAGAGATAGCTGCAAAACGCAATTCGCTCAAACATCAAAATTATTGATATTTCGTCAAAATCCAAAGATCAGCCTACTTTTGTGTAATCACTAATCTGTGTAGGCTGAACAAATATTATTTTTATTAACAAAGATTCAAAGATGTTTGAGCCAATCGCGTTTTCCAAGTGACTGAGGGATTTGCGGTATCATATCTTTTAATCTCAGTGCATATACCAATTTTTAGTGAAAAAAAAATAAGTTCAAAAATGATTTTCACGTGGTAAACGCGTGAACCTCCTTAAGAAAATATGTCGTTCGAAAAAAAAGATAAGCAAAAGTAACAACGTCGTCAAATATTTTTTTAAAAAGCTTTCAACCGATCAAACTCAAACCGAAAAAAAGTGAAAAAGACACAAAAAAACCCCCCTCAATTTTTTTTACGTCCTGTGTATGAAAAAAAAATAACAAAGCTACCGAAATGATTGATTTACTTCTACAGTACACAGGAAGGATAAATCTTAAAGCTGAATGTAAGCTCGGAATCGGGGGAAAAAAAATGTCGGAGCGCACGATTCGCGTGCGAATGAATTCTTGTGAAAAGGGCGAGAGTTCTGTATCCGAGATTCAGATGGAGCGGAGCAAAAAACTTGGTAACGCGATGTGGAGAGTGTACGAGCGCGTTTTGGCCAGCGTAATTGACGATCTTTGCGAAAGGGAAGAGTGTTCGAAAATTTATCGCCCGCTCCGAATTCGCACCGACCATTTCGCCCTCGCGTTCTTGTGTATACACCATTGTGTACGCGTTTATATCTGTATTACGCAATACGCAATACGTTGTACCTAAACGCGGTCGGGCACGTGACTTATTTTGCAAAACGAGTCACGTAGCCTCGGTCTGTAATTCCCATCGCGATTTCTGCAATCCCGCCAGATACAGAAGTGTACGAAGCCCATACACGAAATACGAGTTACAATTGAAGCGAACTTACCACGTCCTTTGCCATAATTCGAATAAACGGACACAATCGCCCGTACCAATGAAAATTATCGATCAATCGCCAAAATTAACGATTCGAAAATTCGCACTGAGTGTTAAACATATGTATATTTCAACAATGACGGCAGTATATGCCATTTGGATATGACGCACGATGCTAGTAGAATGAGGAAAAAAATCTCTCGAAGCATCAAGAACTTTTTTTAAATTTCGTTTATTTCAAACTTGGCGAAAAAAAATGAAAAAAAAATGTTTTTTTTTCTCAAATTTAGGATAAATTGTATATAAATATGTATCTGGGAATGAGATCGAGTATAAAAAGATTCAGAGTGATAAATGTGGGCGGATGGAAGCTTGGCGAGCAGCTCGTCGTTCGTTCGACCGGCCGGAGCGTCCGATAGCGCGGGAAAAAGGTGGGAAACGAAGGGAAGAAAAACAATAAGAGGAGAGAAGCGAAACGAATGGATGTAACAAAAAGGGCTCGGGCAGAGTGAAGAGAAAACATGAAAAAATGTATCGGAGGTGCCGGTGTATAAAGTATATAATCAATCGGGAGAAAAAAGGCGTGAAAAATCGATCGAGAAGAAAGAATCTTGTAAAATCTACGGAAAAGAAAAAAATCTTGTAAAATCTCTCGGATGAATGAATTTAGAAGCAATACAGCGTGATTGACGTGGATATATTATGGAGCGATCGAGAGAATGTGAGAGAGAGTGAGAGAGATCGTTATAGAAAAACGAGAGATTGTTCTCGTTGTATGGAAAATATATTGATGAAAAAATATGTGTGTAAGCTACCTGTGCCTTGTAACAAACTATGTATATATATATGTGTGTACATAAATGCGTATGCACATATAAATAAATGCACATATAAATGTACATACATAAACTCTCACGGTAATCCGATTATGCGTGTTTTCAATTGATTACCCGTCACGTCAAATTATCGTTAAATCCATGCTCCCCCAAAACAATTTCGTTTCTGCATCGATTTTCGAATAAATATTATACTCGGTAGGAATTTATATGGGAAAATTATTTTAAAAATCGATATTGGTGCATGCCTCGAAATAATTTATTCACAAATAATTTAAAAAGAATTATATTTTTGATTTTTCGACCAGCTTTCGTTCAAGGATTTGTTAGAAAATATTACACAGTATAGTTGAATTAAAAATTGATTGAAAAATCGAATGGTTATTTTTTTTAGATTTTGAATACATAAACCTCACTTTTATTTAGGACTACAAATAGTCCCAGTTATTCACAAAAAAATGTAAAAATAATTATATTTTTAATTTTTCAACCAACTTTCGTTTATGAATTTGTAAGAAAATATTACCCATTTAATATAGGTCAATTAAAATTTAATTAAAAAATGGAATGGCTCTTTTTTAGATTTTGAATACACAAACCTCACTTATTTAAGACTATAAATAGTCCTAGTGATGTACAAAAAATGAAAAAAGGATTATATTTTTGATTTTTCGACCAACTTTCGTTCAAGAATTTCTAAGAAAATATTACCCGCAGTATAGCTCAATTAAAAATTAATTAAAAAATCAAATGGTTCTTTACTTATATTTTAAATACATACGAACCATATTTATTTAGGACTATGAATAATTCTATTTATGCACAAAAAAAAATAAAAAGAAATTTTTCATTTTTCGACCATGCAGTTTGCATTATGAAAATTGTTAGAAAATATTACGTCTAGTATAGCTCAATTAAAAATTAATTGAAAAATCAAATGGTTCTGATTTTCTTAGACTTTAAACATACACAAGCCTTATTTATTTAGGACTATAAATAGAGCAAAAAAAGTTCAATGAAACAGAGCCACGAGGAGATACCTTTCGAACAACATATTTTCGGGTAGCAATTCAATTACGTGGGCGAAGCTACGGATACGGCTAGTAGGGAGTATAATTAAAATTTTTCGTTGATTAATCTACGCTTATTTTTCCAGGAAACGTGAGGCAGGGAAAATTTGCGGTAAGTAAAAAAGCACGAATGAAAAAATCGATGGCGAGGGAGAGAGAGAGAGAGAGAGAGAGAGCGTGGTCTGGCGGAAAGAGGTCACGCTGCAAACAAATTTGTATGGGAAACACAACGAGTGGTCGAACAACGATTTATTGGCACAACTTGTCGCGAATTGCTGGCTGTGAGTGCAAAGAGAATGAAACATGGGGGGGGGAGAGAATGAGAGAGAATAAAATGGAGTGAATGCCCGGCCTGGTTTGATTTATATCTTTGATCATAATATACACGGCGCGGCCATATTATATATCGCCACGAGCACATTCGCGCATTGCCAAGTCTCATGGCTAGTTATCAATCTATCGAGCTATTTTCGATGTTAATTCTTTTGCCATTGATATAATAACACGCCAGCGAGTTCATCGAGTCATTGTGACTTGTGCGACGATGATTGCACGTAATATGCCGCGTAACGCGAGCGACGGAGGCCCGTCGCGTGCGAATCAATTCTTTGGACTATCGAAGAAAAATAATAAACGAGGGAAAATAAGTTACAAAATATATATAAATAGTTTAAGGAGGTTGGTTACAAATCGCGAAAATAAATGACGTTTTACATGTTAAAAGTATAGGGAAAGGAAATTTGTTAAGAACATGATAAAAATTAGAGAGAATGTTCTTTGTCGCTAAAGAAATTTATATAAATTCAGAAAAAAAATATCGTCTACATTATTTTTGAGTAATCGAGTGGTAAAGTTACGTCCTTATTCACGGAATGTATATCTATATTATCTAAAAATGGCTATTTCATGGTTCAATTGTTCGAAAAATACGTAGACGAAAATTCTAAAAAAAATTGTATTCACGT
>JAPYYW010001098.1:0-60660 GCA_030522545.1 Cremastinae sp. A BG-2022a
TGTGGAAAATGAGGGGTACTACATTCTGATCTCTTCGGAAGAGGCGCTCATACAATCACGATTGAACTTCACTTAGGTAAGTTCGTTTAATCGTTAATTCTTCTTCTCCTTCTGGATTTGCAAATATTTAGAAAAAAACACACATTTTTTCGTAACTTTCTTATTTTATCATTTTATTTATTCTATCATCTACTAAAAGATTATTTAATGATTAAGATAGTTATTTTATTCCTGCAGACTAGTCAAGTCATCTGTAACTATTGAAAACTTTTTTATTCTTCTCCTTCTGGATTTGCAAATATTTAGAAATAAATTACATTTTTTCGTAATTTTTTTATATTATTGCTTTATTAATTTATCTTCTAAAAGATTAATTAATGATTAAGGGGTAGATTCGTCATAACGAATTTATGATGACTAATTATATATTAGTTATAAATTAAAAATTAAGTGAAACGTGAATATTCATCAGTCTCAATTTTAAAAAGTTAGAAAAATATTGGAATGGCATTTCAGAGCACTTTAAATTATGATATCACAAGTAATAAAGTTAAAAAACTAAGAAAAAAAACAGTATTATACAATGAACATTAAACAATTTTTTCAATAAGTAGAAACAGAAAGTAGAAGCAGAAAAAAAGTAGAAAAAGCATACCTAACACGATAAAAATATTTTCATACATAAAAAAAATTAAATAAAAAAGGTTTTTTATATAGATACGATTTAAAAAACCGTTTTAATAGTTTAGAAACAATGATTAATAAAAAAACGCAAAGAAATATTATCAAGAACCGAAATACGTGAAGCTTGAAAAATCGTATCTGCGATTTGATATTTTTTGTTCACGCAGGACATGCGATCGATTTGTCCTCGTGGAAGGCGGCTCGTTATTGTCGTTGAGAAATGTAATAGGAGCTGGGGGTGACACGCGCGCTATCTCGATCCACGGGATAATCCTTGCAACTGTACGAGCCACCACGAGTCGTGTTTGACCACATACCGACCATTTCTACTCACGGAATTCGACTCCCCAGCGAATTATGACGTTACGTGCCAATTTTACGACCCACGATTTACAGAATCATTACTTCTCCCAACTGAGCCTTGTCAACAATTTCAACATTATTTTACAATTATTTGTATCAACAATAAATTAATATTAATATAAATAATTAATTACTCGATAAATTTGGGTAATTATCCAATCAACGAAAGTCTGTAGAAAATGTTTATAATGAGTATATCAGTGAATGGATTAATGCCTAATTTATTAGAAAAAAAATCGAAGGGGGTTGTCGATATCATTTTCGAGAAAATTTGATTGAAAATGTGCTTTTTGACATACAAACTTTCCCCAAAATGGCAATTGTGTATAAATACACATTATAATTATTTAAGTTTTGTATTTGTTAAAGACGGCAGATCTAAATGAAAAACTTCTTATTTTATAAAAATAATTTTTATAAAAAATTAGTTTTATAAAAAATAAACTACTTATTTTTATTATTTTTGGTGTCTTCTACCCTATTTTTTAAAATTTTTATTTATTTTGTTACTCTTTTATTGAAAAATATTTTATATAAAAAATATTGAATAAAAATTTAATATCGTTTTGTCATATTTTTTTTATTGTTTTGCATTCTTTAATTATTTTAATTATTTTTAATTATTTCTGCAGGTAGTTTATGACTTAAAAATTGATTTACAATGAGCAATAAAGAGATATGTGACTCTTTTGAAATTCTTGAAAAGTCTCGCTGATTCGTATTGGGAATTCGAGCGAACGCGAGGCAATAATGTTTCCGAAGCAATCTCCAAATCGACCCCCATCCCCTTCGAGAATCGCTGACGATCGAGGGAACGAGACGAGCCCTCGAACCAAGGTCGAAGGTTTCGATGCTTACTTGGCACATATTTAACAAGCTTACAAAATAAAATAACTTAAAGAAAAATGAATAAAAAGAAATAATTATAACAAATAATCATTTATGAAAAAGGCAAATTTGACATATTTGGAAAATATCAAAAAAATGTTTTATTTTATAATCAATTTTGTAAAAAACATTATATTATTAATATTAACTTTCGAAATTATTTTGTTTTTATCAATAATGGACAGACCTTTAATGAAGTCGATTTGGTAGAGACAGAAAAGATATCGATCGCTAATTGAATTTTTCATGGGTCCACGAGAGGCTGTGTGACTCGCAAAATTTCTTGAAAATTTTTTTTCGATTGTAACTTATTTGATTGGAAACTTTCTGTAGATAACGAAAATGATAGTTATTCGGGACGCAATTCAAAAATTCATATTGAAAAATTCCAAAAATTAATCGAAAAGTCAGTTTTCTCGATTTTTCATTATAAATTCTTGGATTGCGCTCCAAATAAGTAGCATTTTCGTTATCTACGGGAAATTTCCGATCGAATAAGGTCTTAAAACCGAGAAAAAAAAATTCGAAAATTTTTGCCAATTTTTTAAGGTATACCCCTTTCCATTTTTTCAAAAATCTTCAAGGGTTGATAACTTTTTAAAAAATTGATGAATTATCGTGATTCTTGCGCCATTCGCTTCGTTTTGCAAAAAACTTTAAGAATCACCCTTAATAAAGTTGATTTGGTCAAGAGAAAGAAAATATATCGTAAATTGAAAATTTCATGGGTCCACGAGACCCAGTGTGATTCACCAAATTTTTTGAAATTTTTTTTATTGATTTTAAGAGCCTATTCGATCGGAAATTTCCCGTAGATAATGAAAATGCTAATCATTCGAGATGAAATTCACGAATTCATGATGAAAAATCGAAAAAACTGACTTTTCGATCAGTTTTTTCAATTTTTCAATATGAATTCTTCGATTGCGCCTCGAATAAGTAGCATTTTCGTTATCTACGGGAAATTTCCGATCGAATACGCTCTTGAAATCGAGAAAAAAAAATTTGAAAATTTTTGCCAATTTTTTAAGGTATACCCCTTTCCATTTTTTCAAAAATCTTCAACGGTTGATAACTTTTTAAAAAATTGATGAATTATCGTGATTCTTGCGCCATTCGCTTCATTTTTCGAAAATCTTTAAAAAACACCCTTAATAAAGTTGATTTGGTCAAGAGAAAGAAAAGATATCGCAAGTTGAATTTTTCATGGGTCCACGAGACCCAGTGTGATTCACCAAATTTTTTGAAATTTTTTTTTATTGATTTTAAGAGCCTATTCGATCGGAAATTTCCCGTAGATAACGAAAATGATAATTATTTGTGGCGCAATTGAAAAATTCATATTGAAAAATTGAAAAAACTGACTATTGGATGTTTTTTCAATTTTTCAATATTGAATTCTTGGATTGCACTCCGTAGAAGCAACATTTTTGTAATCTATATATAGAAAATTTTGCGATCAAATATCCTATTTAAAAAAAAAACATGAAGCTCATAATTTATCCGAATAGAGCATATTATGCGAGGTTATATGAAATATGCGCCTAGAAGAATCACAAAATATTAATTCAATCATGTTTAAAAAGGAAAAAGCGGTCGCGTTGCTGCTCGTGAGAATAAAGAATGAAGAAACACTAATTAAATAATTTAGAACAAAGCTTAATATCAATTTTAATTTCATCGATTACTTTCGTCTAAACAGAATCAACGAATTATTTAACTATAAAGTATTCGAAGAATCAAATATAAAATAAAAACAAAATAAAATTTGAATAAACTACAAATAAACTTCGAGACATTTTTTTTTGTTCAATCCTGTTTGTGCTTATTGTCAAAGTAGAAAAAGAAGTTTAATAAAAAAATAAAAAAAATGTATAATTTATTCAATTAACAAAAAATGTACCGAGTGTATATTTTTAAGACCTAAATTCCGTTTATTTTTTTCCAACGTCGATATTTCTTACGTGCGTATGAAAAACAAGGATATTTTTCCCTCTCGTTATTCAACCTCTTTGTATACTGAGCCCTCGATTTTTTTTCCCCCCGATGGGTTACTTCGGCCATTCGTGACTCGCTTTTTCGAGAAATTCTCGTGGATGGCGTGCAAGCCCTTGGAAATTGTGCAGGTTAATCCATGAGCGCGCGAGGAAAAAAAAAGTAATGACCAAAACAAACTCAGAGAAAAAAAAACAGAAAAAATGTAAAAAAAATAAAGAAAAAACTGTGAAAAATTGAAAAATGTAAAAAAAATTGAAAACAAAAATAGTGAAGAAAGTAGCTAAAAAATTAATAAACGAGTGACAACGAGAATAATGGTAAAATAATTTATTTTTTAATTATAACAAGAAAAAAAAGTCAAAAATGTATTAAAGGAAAAATATTGGATAATGATAATAATAAAAATAATAAATGGTTGTAGAAAATGGCAGGGAAAATTATCAGAAGTTCACTCAACGTCGTTTTACGATCCTTTTTTTTTCCTCGCCTCTCCTGCTTTGCAAATCGAAGGTGAACTCGCTCGTCATCGGACGCGTGACTTTTATCGACGATATTTGCGGCCTGGTGACCCTCCAAGGGTCACTAGGCCGGTCTTTTTCAACTTTTACGATTTTTAATAAAAATTACGTTAATTAATTGCTTATAACTTTTGACTAGTCTAATTGTATTTTTTAAATAATATTTATCATTTTTTTAATGACTTTAATTCGTTTCTTATAAATTTTGACTAGTCTAATTGTATTTTTTAAATAATCTTTATCGTTTTTTTTTAAATGACTTTAATTTGTTTCTTATAACTTTTGACTAGTCTCGTATATTTTTAAAAATAATATTCATTATTTTTTTTTAATGTCGTTAATTAGTTTCTGATAACTTTTAACTAGCCTGAAATAACAAAACTTGAGGTAGGACAACTGCGAGTGCCTGTTAAAGTTTGGTTGTACGTCTAGACTAAATGTAAAATCATCACTTGATATTTCTCGAGACAAAACTTCTTCAAAATTTCACAGATCTTCTTTAGCATCGTGTTAAAATATATAGAACAAGATTTAAAGAGGCTTTATCGTGTAATCGAGATATTGATTTTTTAAAAATTACCACTCTTAACATACGTTCTCATGGAAAATAAAAAAAGTGACGATTTTAAATAATTTATATCTCAATTCCAAATTTAACAAAATTCTAACAAAATCTAACAAATTTTTTCCCAAGAAATATAAAAAGAAAAAAAGCAAGACAATATCCCACAAAATGCTTAATCAGAATTCTTTCTTAATTTTTTTTCACTAGCAAAGAGTTGAAAAAAGTCGAAATATTAAGGGATAAACAATGAAGGGTGAAAGAGTTTAGATTTTTTTTTAATAAAAAAAGTTCTCCATTTTTTAATGAGTAAAAACTAATAAAATAAGGTGAAGTCATGATAAATCGTATAACATATTTTCTAAAATATCAAAAAAAAAAATGTTTCCTGAATATTCATTACGAATATGAGATTACAAAATAAGCAAAATGGCAGATCAAAAATGAGGGACAGGCTACACAATACGAAATAAAACTTTTCTGAATTCTATTCACGAATAAACGAAATAGAAGATAAGAAATAAGGGATGAAATGGTATTGGGTGGATCGTAGTATTTTGCGCAATATGTGAGGAAGATTTTTCTTAAATTTTCGTCACGAATAAATCACTTCACATTGTCACTACAATGCGAATAATAAATGATGGAAAAAGTCAGAATCGATGGAAAAATTTCATAAAAAATGAAAAAAAAATCTTTATGAGCTTTCTCACGAATACAGATACAGAAGAAATACGAGACGAGAAATAAGGGCTGAAGTAGAGAAAGGGTGAGAAAAATGACTGATGGTAGGACAATTTTATACATTTTGCTAAAAATATTAAACGTGATTGTCCATGATCGATTTTCGGAAAAAATTTTCTTCAATTCAATTTTCTTCTAGGCAGTTTTGTACAAATTTTTCGAATAAAATATTAATTACAGTCGCGAATGTTGCTTCGAAATAAATAAAAATTAGAAGTGTGACAAATGAGGGTAGTTTTATAAATTTCATACAAAACATTGAAAGTAGTAAACAAAAAGTAAAAAACAATTAATGTGGAATTTTTAAAAATATATTTTGAACAAAATATTAAAAACCATTATAATTAAATAATTTTTTAAAAAACTTCATGAATTTTTTTTACATTTGAGAAAAGCAAATTAGAGATGATTGTGAAAGGGATGACTTATATTTTGCATAAAATATTGATAATAGCTGTTGGTTAATAAACATTGAGAAAGTAATTTTCGTGAATTGTTTTCATATATAAGAGATGAAAATAAGGGATGATTGGAAGGGGTAACTTTATACGTTTTGCACGAAATATGGAAAACAGCTATGAATGAATAATCGTCGAACCAATAATTCTCGTGAATTCTTGTACATGAGGAATAGAATGTAGAGTGAATTATTGTAATAAAATTAATTTTATGGAAAATTTTCGAACACAACCTGGAGCACAGTTATGAATATTGTTTCAAAACAAGAGTATTTATCAAAGACAGAAAATAAGGGATGAACAGTAGGGTTATTTTTACGTAAGTATTTGAAGAAAAATATTCAATACAGCTATAATTTTTTCCCTAAAATAAGAGACAGTATGTGAGATGCAGAGTTGCTTCGTATATTTTTCACGATATTTTTAGCAAATAGTCGAGAATTTTTCCAAACGTTAATCCCTGGAGATAAAAGCTCGAGTTCGAGCTTTTTCTTTTCCACTGATTTAGTGAACTCACGTTTATCCTAATCCTCAATAGTTTTAGTTAAAAACTGTGAATTCACAATCATTGAATAATTAATAATCGAAGATGAAAAATAAGGGATGAACAGTAAGGGTTAATTTCAAGTATTTGAAAAAAAATGTAACGCAGCAACAATTTTTTTCCTAAAATAAGAGATTTTATGTGAGGGATGATAAATGGAGAGTTACTTTGTACATTTTTCACGAAATTTTTAGCAAATAGTCGAAAATTTTTCCAAACGTTAATACCTGGTGATAAAAGCTCAGGTTCGAGCTTTTTTCCCACTGATTTCGTGAACTCACGTTTATCATAATCCCCGATAGTTTTACTTAAAAATAGTTATTCATTCACAATGATTGAATAATTAATCATCGAAGATGAAAAATAAGGGATGAACAGTAAGGGTTAGTTTCAAGTATTTGAAAAAAAAATATAACTCAGCAACAATTTTTTCCCTAAAATAAAAGATTTTATGCGAGGGATGATTAATGGAGAGTTACTTGGTATATTTTTCACGTCATTTTTAGCAAATAGTCGAAAATTTTTCCAAACGTTAATCCCTGGTGATAAAAGCTCGGGTTTCGAGCTTTTTCTTTTCCACTGGTTTCGTGAACTCACGTTTATCATAATCCTCGATAGCGTCGTATTACGACGAGATCCGTGCTAGTCGCGTTCGCGTAACTCGTCGGGGGAGCTTGAAAAGCTCTTTCGATAGTCGTAAGGGTGCACGGGGGTGCAAAACGACGACGGTTTATTCACGTTTGTTAACTCGCGAGCGGGGCGCATCGCCTCCTCTGACCGGCCCGAACTTTACGACTGAGCGCCAACTACCCCTCGAAACCGTTTTCATCCCTCCGGGTGAGGGGCTTGCAAGTTCGTCTAGGGGGATTACTCGCGACGACGACGACGGAGCTTCGGGGTTTCGTCGGGAGGGGCGTCGGATACGGAAAATCGCAGTCAACCGGCGACATCTCGCGGAATAATCGACGAAGCTACTTGAGCTTTCGAAGGGGTGAACTTTTCGGGGTGGAAAACCGAAGGAGCTTGCGCGGTGAAAAGAAATAAATCTCAGCGTGGGATAAATTGAATCAGATGAGAAAAATGTTCGAGAAATTTCGAGATTAAAAAAAAAAGCTTCGTGTGCTTTAACAAATTTAATAATTATTTTATTTAATCGATGGTTTTGAAGAAATTGAAATAAAAAATGGCCAAACTGTCCGATCTTTCGAATATATTGGATTTTTAGGTGGAAAATCGAAATAGATTGCGGAGTGAACTGTACTGAACTACTAGTAATAAAAATTTCTCATAAGAGCACGTGGTAAATAATTTTCAATACTAAATATCTTCAATTCTTAGATGGTGAACCTTTTTAAAATTTGGCATAGCTCTTTATTGTATTTCAAAGAAGCTTCTTTTAGTTTGTTGAAAAAAAATCCTAAGATTATGATTTTTTTAATTTTCATACATACTCAGCAAGTACAAGTCATTTTGAACGACTTTAAATTTTGAATATGTTGTTCTTGAAACAATCTGCAACAACTTTTCTTAATAAATTTAATCTCAAAAACCATATGGTAAGGTGATAAAAACATTTGTTATGACTGTACTGATAGAACTATCTTTAGTGCCTGAAGTAAAAAGAAATTTTGAAACTTTCGAAATTTCGACATGACTTCAAAAAAATGCACATTAAATTTATATGAAAGTCACATTTGACAATCTGTTTTTTTTAAAAGATATTATACCTTTCTCGCTATCAACGACACACATTTTTTAGGAGATAAACCGATATTTTCCGAGAGAAATATCAATTAGTGAATTTTGGTGGGACAACGCGAGGTGCGGAATCGAGGTATAAAAAGCTGATGCCAGATGTTTTTATGTATCAGTCTTCAATTATTTCGTTGAAGGCATTAGAAAAAGTAAACCTAAATTCTAAAATATAAAAAATCAATTGAAAAACGTTGAAAATGAATAAAATACTGGCAATAACACTTTTTTGCCTAGTGGCAATTGGTAAGTAAACATTTTATGGTAAATCATTGAAATTTCAAAGAAAATTATCGAGCTATATTGCTTGTACTTGAATATATAGTAGATAAAATCTTAAATCTAAAATAGTATTCAAATAACTTGGACATAATACATGGCTTGTGCTGCGCAAAAATACGAATTGAAATAAAATTAATGAAATAAATTCAACATTGTCTGTGATTAAATCGTAAGTAAATCGTCACTAGTAAAAATATTTAATGCTTGTAATTTTTTTAGTCTCAGGTAGTGGAGAAAAATGCGATAAAAGTTCACCGTGTAAAGGAAGGGATGTATGCCTCTATGGTAAATGCATTGATCCTTGTGTATTATCAAATTGTGATTTGACAACCAGCGAATGCATGCAAATAGGTGATATGTGGGGTTGCACATGCCTTCCTGGCTATGAATTTAATCCTTTACCAGGCAGGGACTGCCACAAAAAAAGTAAGTCCTTAAATCTATTTAAGAGCTTTTTTTGAAATATTCAACATTTATTGGGGAAAACATGGTCTTTGTAAAAAAAAATGTTAAAATGAAAAAATTGTAGACTGGAAGAAATTAAAATAGTTAACTTTACCACAAAGAAATACTATACCAATTATTTGAATATTTTTATACCAAGATGAAATGTATTCAGGAAAAGACTTGAATAAAATTTTTAGTTATATAATAATCAGTATAGATGTTAATTTTATCTGTACAGTAAGATGTACCAAACTTTTCTCTTGCAATCAGTTTAACAAGATATTACTGTTTTAAAAAAATTCATTAGCACTGTGCAACGAAAGATTCGTTTCAATTAATTGTATATTTATTTGAACTTTTTTTTACAGTATCGGTAGAATCTTCCAAGTTTTGAGACTAACAGCGAATGTGATACAGATTCAAGAAATAGATGGATTGCTGACTCAAATATGTGAAAAAATGGAAATACGTTTGGACATTTGTAAAATTAGAAGAAAGAAAGCATGAGATAAAAAATTTAAAAAAAAGATTGTAACAGACGATTTGAAATAAAAACCGTCGATGAAAACGTTTGTTTACGATTTGTATTTATTGTTCAGCATACTACCTATTTAAGGATGTTGTGTTCGAAATCGAAAAAGATGGAAATTTTTTGAAAATGTAACATTTTACATTGTAATATTAAGTAACATTAATGGGTCGTGTAAAAATTTAATTAGAAAATTCCTCATTGAGATATTAGTTGTTTAAAATGGTTATTTTTTGTACCTTTGCATTAGATCACGTGTTAAATATTGCAATTTTTAATCCTAAATATTTTAACTTCTGGACGGTGAAGCTTGTTTTTCATAAATGTACAACGAGTACAGGTCACATTGGATGACCTTGAATTTTGCTTTTGGATCGATTTGCAACAATTTTCCTTAATAAAATTAAGCTAAAAAATAATATAGCATAGAGATTTGATTGATTTGACTATTCTGCTAGAACTACATTAAAAGAATTTGAACGTTCATAAAACGATTATGAGAGATATATGTATGAAATTCCCGACAAATAGAATTCGATAAAATTTGGAATGCTATATTTTTTTATAAGATACGTAAATATACACTCTGTTTTCGAAAGAGACAACCGCGTCGTGGCAATTCAAGATCCAAACGCAAAAACATGTCCATATCTACTTATAAATAAGACTCACCTTAAATTTGAAGTTTTCTTCAAAATGGCGTTGCTACGGAGCTACTGGAGGTGTCTTGCAATTCGGCGAAGCAGGAACAGGACGCACTTCCTTCGGCAGCCATGATCCACACATTTTTCCTCGAGGATGATCCAGTTGGTGCTCCCCACCTCCTGGGGCGCCGATGACGGGGCGACCGGGAGTCGCCGTCGACCCGAGGATAGAGGTCGAGAACGGACGACCAATGCCCATTCCCCGGGGGCGACGCTCAATACTGAGCGACGAGACCAAAAGTCGGGATGAACCCGACCCGGGTGGGTCTCACGTTTTCCCAGTGCGCGACTTGGAGTCTCGCACCGAGAAAACTGGCGACAAACATGGACAACGAGGACCGTTGTCCAACGGTCAACGCAAAATTTTGCGCACCGAGTCGCCAAAAATTTTGGACGATTCTCGGATACTTATAATGTTCCAAGGTACTTTGTACTTACGAGAGCGCCGCCGAGTGAGCGCCATCTAGCGGCCGAGCGGCGAAGCTCCCTTGCGCGGGCCGCGGCTCTCGCCGAGTCGAATGGGCGAAAGAAGGGGAAAGCTCGTAGAATAAATTATATATTTTTTTGGCGGATAAAATAACATCTAGATGGAATATTTATCTTTACGTTTAACGACAATTTTGGCAATATGAAAATTATTCTCTACTTTCGATCAACGTTTTATTTGCAGAGATCCATGATTATGTTATACGTGAATTTATAATTTAACGTATTCCTTCGCTCTTTTCATTCAGTATTTTTTTTCTAATATTTAAACAATAAGACTGATAAATATATAATGTTGACAACCCCTGCTGTTTGCTGTTTATCCAATGCTGACAGTGTTAACTATTTTTGTCAATACGTATCTTACGATACTGTCGTTTATATTTTCTTTCAATTTTGTAATTTTATATTTTGTACATTATAAATTATAAATTATAATTTACATTATTAATTATAAATTCAATTATAAATTGTTAAACTATTTGTACATTTTTAAATTGAAATTCGTATATTTTGAATATTTTTTATTGAAAATGATGGAAAATTATTGAAAATTTTACATAATATTAAATAACATCTCGAAAACATTGTATAAAAATTTCGCATCGATTAGGAAGCTTCTCGTTAAGATATTAATTGTTAAAAATGGCTATTTTTGTAACATCTCACAAGAGCAAGTGTTACTAAATATCCCAGTAACGAGTTTCTTAATTTGAGTAAAATTTTGTATTAATCTTTGTATGGCATTAAAGAAGCATTATCTAATTTTTGGAAAAAAAATTTAATGATTTTTTTGTGCAATCACATAGAGAGCAAAATTGCCATTGAATGTCTTCGAATTTAAAATATATTATTCTTCAGTAAATTTGCAGCAATTTTTCTTAATAAATTTTTTTCTCTCAAACGACATTGAATGGGAGAAAAAGATAGACAGTTACTCTTGATTTTTTTGCTATACAGATTCAACACCATTAATGAAAATAAATGATAGTGACTGATCGAAAGGATGCAAAAAAATGCAGGATTTCCTTTCGATGCAAAAAGATCGTGCTGGGAGAAAAATTTCATCCCCTCGCTTGAGAATCGATTTATTAACGAGACTCACGTAGCCCTTGATGGGACGACTTCCGGTTCGTGGCTGTTCACTTCCTCAGGACTCGCACGCTAACCTGTTGAAAACTTTGCAGCTGGAGAGAGATGTTTTTTATCTCACCAATCAAAGTCGTGCAAGACCTTGTTCCTTCAAACTTTACAGAGAAAAAAAATTGTTGCTGAATATAAAAAAAAATTTATACCTAAACAGGAGTACAAGGTGAATCAAAATTGACAAGACGAAACTTTTAATTTCTCAAATATCTTTATATATATATTTTTTTCTCTTAATTTTAATCAATTTTTGTTTCTTCTTTTCGTATTAACAATGAAACGTAACAAAATTATTTTTAGATCGAGAGTGAATAAGTACAAAATTGCCTATAACAATATTCGAAAATTAAAAAAAAAATAAAGAAGCTAGATAGAAAACGCCATTGTCTTTCTTATCCTTCAGTGGTGACTTTTTTTGATACAGTTATTTCATAACAAAGTTCAAAACTGTTCATTAGGAAAATCCTACAAAAAATCAATTGTTGTTCAATTATCAATAATAATTGCTCCGAGGTATTTATATTTTAATAATTTTTTGGGCACGAGTTGTGAGAGAGCTCCTTTTGAATTCGACTCACATTTTAATATCTTTTTCTTCACTTTTTCTACTTTGAGGCCAAAATGGGATTAACAGAGATTCCAGATATCACAGAATTCGTTTTATTCTCTTGGGTTCTAGAGGGGACAAAAACCTACAAATATTTTTATTTATTTATTTATTTATGTTTTTACTGTGATGGTCAATAAAGATCCAAATATTCTGAAAAAAATTCAGAAAATCTGGTTCTCACTTTACTCAGTTATTTTTTCTCTTCATCGATTAATTATCATAAACTACCATTATCATATTTAATACTATAATTTATCTTGCCATGGTTATTTACAAGAAGAGGAAAAAATGAAATTTGTCCTCGTGGATGGCAGATTATTCAAGTTGTTTGTCACTCGTGTCATGTTTATTTATTTATTTTATTTCTAACAATTGACGTTTTATCGACAAGGGGCGAGGGGGACTTTTGGACATATCGAACAAAAATTAGTCCTCTTTGAAAGCTAAATACTGCAGATTGATTAGTTTAAAAAAAAACTACAGCAGAAAAATAATGGATTTGTTCTTAGAGAACGTAATATCGAAAATTAAATAACAACGAGAAAAAAAGTCGTCGAGTCGATATAAAATGGAAATAATTACATCGAGAACATTGTATGGATTCTGTAATTTGTGTTACGAGGCAAGTCAGTCGCAAGCTCTTAACAAAAAAAAAAAATAAATGAAAGAATAACGAGGGGGTCGAAGAATGAAGAAGAACGAAAAATCCTGGCAGTGACAAGAAGATGCACCAACTAATTAGAGCTTTTTTGACCTTGAGATTATTTTCAAGGTTGCTAAGGTGAAATCAAGGTCATTCAGGTAATATCAAAGTCGCTGAGGTCACTTTGAGGTCATTAATTCTAAAATTCTTACGGTGAAAAAATTTTCACCACCTTTCGTCCGTAATACAATCGATCATCCGGGTCAGCACACCTTCAATGAGGCTCTTTTTAAGGTTTCTCGAATTGATATTAAGGTCACAGATGTCACCTCCAGGTCGTTAATCTCAAAATTATGTCGTTTCTCACTGCAGCTCGTTCTGATAGGACTTGACGTTAAAACTGACGATAGAGTCATTGAGGTCACTTCAAGACTGTTTGTTTCAAGAAGCAACCGGTGCAGCGTCCCTTACTGCAACTTTTTTTTAACGAATTTGACCTTGAGATTGTCGCAAGGACATCGAGGTTCCTTGAAGGTCGCTAATCTCTGATTGCGACCTGCACAACATTTATTACAACCATTTTAATTGATTGAATTTGACCTTGAAACTAACGATAAGGTCATTGATGTTCTCCACCGTTGAATATCCGAATTGGATTTGACCTGTGAACTGGCATCAAGGTCATTGATGTTAATTTCACCTGGTGGTAAAGTCATTGAGGTTACTTCCAGGTCACAAACATCCGAATGCAACCGGTGCAACGTTCTCCAGCGTTGTTTTTCGTGTTGAATTCGACCTTGAAACTAGCGAAAAGGTCAATAAAAGGTTACTTTAAGATCATTAGTCTCCGAATTTACTGTCGAAACTAATGGTAAGGTCATCGAGGTTACTTCCAGGTCACAAACGTCAGAATGCAACCGGTGCAACGTTCTCCAACGTTGTTTTTCGTATTGAATTCAACCTTGGAACTAGCGAAAAGGTCATTGAGGTTCCTTCAAGGTCATTACTTCCCGAATTTAACCTTGAAACTGATGTTAAGGTCATCGAGGTTGCTTCCAGGTCGCAAACGTCAGAATACGCAACCGGCGAGACGTTCTCCACCGTATCAAATTTGACCTTGGAACCGCCGCAACGCGATCAAGGTCACTTCAAGGTCATTTCTCTCAATCGGCGACTCGCGCAACCCCCGTAACTACCGTTTGTTCGGATTTGACTTGACCTTGGGACTGTCGGCGAGGTCACTGAGGTCTCGTCGCGGGCGCAAAATAAAATTGAGGTTGTGGGCCGTGTTTACCGCGTAGTAGACGTTGGCCGAGCTCGGCAGGACCATCTCACGGTCCGGCAATACCTGGGCCAGGGTGTACCGGTCCGGATTACCCTCGATGTTCAATTTTAACATCGCGTTACGAATGACCTGGGGCGTTCGCTCGTTGTTCGAGAGCATTATCGACTTGTAGAGGACGACGCCGTCGGTCTCGACGCTCTCGGACTCCATCGTGACCTTGATTATGTAAAAATCGGGCGAGCTCTTGTGCGAGTGCGACGGACTCGAGAGATTCGCCGTTTTTTCGCTACCGTTGTTCGTGTACCCGATCGACGGACCTCCCAGACGCGATTGGCTCGTACCGTTTGCCTGACCTCCCCCACCCCCACCCCCCGAGCTCAAGGACACATCCAGTGATGGCAGAGACGACGACGACGACGAGCTCGACATCTGCGACGGCGATGTTCGACGGTCCAGGGAATTGTGAGGCGAACTTGGCAGACTGTCGAGGTCGCAGTAGAACTGGGACGAACTCGAACTCGAGGTTGACGCGAGCGAGTCATTTTTACGGTGACCTTGCTGACCCTGAAAATTTAAATGAACGAATTTTAACAAACATTTGATATTTTTTTTAATCAAGTCAAATATTATTATTGTTTTTGTGGTTTTATATTTATTGGAATTGATTGGTCAATTTTTAATAAATATTTATTGGTAAATAAATCAATAAGTAAATAAATAAATATTTGGTACTTTTCTCAAGTTTAATATTGGTATTGTTTTTATGGTTAATATTAATATATTTATTGGAATTGAATGGTCAATTTTTAATAAACATTTATTGGTAAATAAATAAATAAGTAAATAAATAAATATTTGGTACTTTTTGTTCAAGTTTAATATTGGTATTGTTTTTATGGTTAATGTTAATATATTTAATGGAATTGATTGGTCAGCTTTCATTAAATATTTATTAGTCAGTGAGTAGAAGTTAAATATGGTTATTATCGTTAATGATAAAATTTGCTAGAATTAATTGATCAATTTTTAATAAATATTTATCGGTGAATTGCTGACTAATAAATATTAAAAGTATAAAATTAAATTCAATATTTACTAGATCAAAGTTTTAGATTAACGTTAGTTAAAGAATCATTTTAAAATGACCTGAATCATTATAATTGAACGAATAATGGCAGGCAAAGCTCAATGAACAAAAAGAACATTAAGGACTGTTATTAATTTTAACTTTTTTTAATTTTTCAATTAAATTCTGCATTTTTCACGAAATAGTGATTAATTGTCATTAATTTTAACTTTTTTTTTAATTTTTTAAATAAATTCTACATTTTTCAAGCAATTGCTTACTTGTTTTTTGTTTTTTGCTCCCCTATTGTTCAGTGTATTGCCAGGTGGTGGAGGCTCGATCTGGCAACTGAGTTTGTAGGCCTCTCGATCGTCCAGAACTACTATCGAGTGGAACCATCGATCGAATCTTGGATCGGTGCTGAAATTGTAGGCATTAGCTGCTCCCTGCAGCAGTCTTATCCTTGCCAAGACCTCAAATTCTTTTCTCCTTTTATCGAAATTAATAAGACCCTCGGCTATCGTGTCCGGTATAGCCGTGTCTATCATCGTGAGATCGGTCAAAAAAGTTCCAAGATACGGAATCGTACCATAACTTATGTTCTGTGAAAAAAAAAATTAAGATTTTAAAATTTTGTCAATTTTTTTATATTCATTTTTTTAAATTTTATATTAGTTTTTTTTTATATTTTATATTAGTTTTTTTATATTTTATATTTATATTATATATTTATATTATATATTTTATATTAATTTTTTTTAATATTAATTCTGGGCGAATGAAAAATTTTTTTTCCAGGTTTTTTTTGTCACTATGTGGTTTTTGAGCTGACGTTTATTAAGAAAAGTTTTAGCAGATTTTTTTTAGAACAATATACTCAAAATTTAAGGTCATCCAAGGTGACCTGTACTTTATACGTATGTAAGAAAATTTGAAAAATCATAATCTTAGGATTTGTTAAAATAAACTTGAGAAAGTTTCCTTGTGCAATCTCATAGAGAGTAGAACTGCCATTGGATATGATCTTAAAATTCAAAACAAGTTTTTCAATTGATTCGCAGCAACTTTTTAAAATACTTTATTAAAAATTAAAAATTAAAAATATTTAAAATATTTTAAAATATTTAAAATATAAAAAGTAAACATTTGTTTACTTGAAAGTCACGTTGAAGTTTTTTTTTGAAGTATTATAAAAATCTGTACCAAATTTCAACAAGTTCTACTTCTTAGAAGTCAAGATGTCAAGATTTGAAGATTGCACCATTTAACACGTGCTCTTATGGGAAAGTAGAAAAATTAGTGATTTTCGATAATAAATATCTCGAATTCTATGCAGAAGAAACGTCTCAAAATTTAATACACATATACATATAACATGAAAGATAATTTATGCAAAATTTTAACAAAATCCTAAAAAAATCGTTTAGTGAACGTACTACCTAAATGAATAAAATTGATCTAAAAATAAAAAAATTTCAAAAAAAATGAAAATTCACCCCAGCATGAGTATTTTGCTTCTGAAACAGCTTCTGCAGGTGTCTGTCACTCCTTCCGGCAGTATCGGCGAATTTTGCGGTTCCCTCTTTGATCAGCAACTCCCGTTGGGTCCAGGCGTTGTTCTCCTCGGAAAAAATTCTCTCGAGCTCGACAAAAAGCTCGTGCTTCTCCCTGGGCATGCACTGCCAGCACTTTTCGAGTCTGTAAACCGGATTGGACTGAAGTCCGGAAACGATGGCTTTCAAGCTACTGAAATTCTTCAAAATTCTCAATTCTTGGGCAATGTCGATCCAAGTTTCGAGAATCTTGGCACGTTCCTGGGGCTTGGGGCTTGGATCGATCAAAATCGTCGAAATAACACGAAGGGAGACTGCGTTGAATTGATTTACTGTCGCCAATACCGTCGCTGCGTCGTGATTTCGAGCTCTGTCTCGTCGTGACCAAACTGCCCCAAGGCACTGATGGGCTATCAGCTTTTTAAACACCTCCGCGTCCATTCGCGTCAGCTGCTCCGCAAAATGGCGGTGGGGTACTTCCGGGAACGTGTACATTGGCCACGAATCCGACTGAGCCTCCGATGGAGAAAAACATAGTCGATTATTGTCGTAGATCGTGCAGGAATCTGAAATTTAAAAAAAAAGAAGAACAGTTTTTAGCTCGTAAGGTATATAAACGTATACGAATACACTGAGAAAAAATGTTGACTGAATCTACTAAAATTTTGTCGAATCGACAAAATTTCAGTTGATTCAACCAATATTTATTGAATCAATGAAATTTTAGTAGATTCAATCTACATTTTTTCTCAGTGTATTTATGCAAATTTATGCAAAATTTTATCAAATTCCTATATTTTATCATTATCTATATTTCTATTTATTTCTATTTATATTCATTCTATATAAAAAAAATATATAATATATATCGACGAAATGTAAAGTAAAAAAAAAACAAAAAAAATGAAAAATGGCGTGAGAAAAGGGCGCATCTGGAAAGGAGAGACTCGTGAGAATTGAAGAAATAAAAAAAAAATAAATAAATAAAAAAATAGAAAAAATATAATAAAAAAAAATCTGACCGATCTGATCCTCCTATTTTATCTATATTTCTATTTATTTATATTTAGATTCATTCTATTTAAAAAAAAATACATATCGACGAAATGTGAAGTAATAAGGAACAAAAAAAATGAAAAATGGCGTGAGAAAAGGGCGCATCTGGTAAGGAGAGACTTGTGAGAATTGAAGAAATAAAAAAAAAATAAAAAAAAATTAAAATAGAAAAAATATAATTAAAAAAATCTGACCGATCTGATCCTCCTATTTTATTCTATTTTATCATTATCTACATTTCTATTTATTTCTATTATATTCTATATTTAAAAAATATATACATATCGATGAAATGTAAAGTAAAAAAGAAGAAAAAAAAGTGAAAAATGGCGTGAGAAAAGGGCGCTCTGGTAAGGAGAGACTCGTGAGAATTGAAGAAATAAAAAATAAAATAAAAAATATATAATAAAAAAAAACTGACCGATCTGATCCTCTCTCTGGAATCTGTGGAGTCGATGTCTCGCCTTGAGCTCGAGCTCCGAGCCGGGTAATCGTCGATGCGTGAACTCGAGCAGCCTGGCGAGAAGCGGATGGCTCGGAGGTGATTTCCAATCGCCAGGATAGGCGTCGAGCCAGACGTGAAGGGCCTGGACGAGGGTTTTCCTGTGCTGTTCTCCACTCGCCTGGCACGACGAATTTTCGTCGAGGGCGTCGTACCGGGCGAGCAAAAGCTCCAGAACTTCCCTCGGGCTCGTGAACGCCCGATAGGTCGCGAGGAAAACGTTGATGTACGTCGACTCGAGCTCGCCATCGTCGTTCGCCAAACTTTCCACCAACCTCTGCACCGTTCCAGCTTTCAAAAAACGCACCCGGACCGTTTCCCACTCCAAATGCGATATTTCGTCGTCAGAATCCTGTTTTTTTATTTTTTGGCTATTACTCTTTTATTTATTTTTCATAAAGGCAGTGAGAAAAAATTTTTGTTCAATCAATAAAGTTTGTTGATTAAACCAAAATTTTGTTAAATCAAAGTTTATTAAATCAAAATTTTGTTGAATCAAAGTTGATTAAACCAAAATTTTGTTAAATCAAAGTTGATTAGACCAAAATTTTGTCAAATCAACAACATTTCAGTTGATTAAACCAAAATTTTGTTGAATCAACCAAATTTCACAAAATTTTTTTTCAGTGTACGTTAACTTCTCTACTCTTGACATTATTTTTTCGTATTTCATCTTGAATGTGGCTGCTTTTTAAAAAATTGACTATTTTGGAATAAATTTACTGAATAAAAAACTCTTCTGCAGTTTCAAAACGCCAAATTTATCTTAAAATATGGTCTTGAGTAGAGAAGTGAAGAGTAAAGTTAACGTACTGCCTTATTTTTCTATTTTTTTGTTATATTTTTTTTCTTTTATTTATATCTAATGTGGTTTTTGAGCTAAATTGAAGGTTGCAACAAATTTTGAAATTAGGTGAATTGATTGATCGAGTAATACCTATAATTTTAATTAGAAAAAAATTCTAGAGGAATCGTCATGAGAAATGTCATTTTCTCATATTTGATGAATTATAATTTTAGATATAATACTCTGTAATTTTATTTCTTTTTTATTAAATATATTTATATTTTTATTTATATTTAAGGTAGTTTTTGAGCTAAATGAAAGTATGCAAAAAATTTTGATATTGGGTAAATCGGATTAATCGAGCAATACCTAATTAATTAGAAAAAAAAATCGAGGGGGATCATTGATGTCATTTTTGAGAAAAATTTAATTGAAAATGTGCTTTTTGAAATGATTTTTTTTACCGAAGCTGAGAGACTTCTTGTTGGCCTGTGATATCGTACTTTCTTCAGGTACACTGTGTAAATGACCCCGTCGCATCTTTCCTCGCCCCATAATCGCCACGTGGGCTGCAAACAGTCAAAATTGACATTTTGATTAATTTTTTACTCTTTTTAATATATAAAAATTATTTAAATTTCATACTTTAAATTCTTATTAAAAATATACAATTTACATGATTAAAAATATATAATTAATGCTATAATTTAAATATTTGAATTTAAATTATGATTAAAACATATCTAAATTATAATTTAAATTAATAAAAAAATCAACTTAAATTATTTATTCGATTTTACTCAATTTTGTAATCAGGTCGTCGAGTCGAATATTGGTTTGACAGCTGTCAAAATTTGAGGCACAACTCTTAGTTGGTTAAATATTAAAATTAATCTTATCGTAAAAATGATCAAATTCGTTAATTTTATATAAGAGGAAAATAATTCGATAAAAAACTAATAATAATTTGCAAGAAAAAGTAGGGCACATTTTTTCGGTGGCTCGAAGTCTATTTTCAGGTACCTACTTAAATTGTTTGCAGGGGTCGTTGACTTTGTGAATTTTTCACGAGGTCGCTGAGACCCTATCGATTTTTTTCCATATACGAACCACCATTTTGGCTCTTATTTTAGTATTTGTGCCTTTTTCGAAGCAACCTTCGTAGCATCCTAAAAAATGTATCGATGGGGTGGAAAATAGTGAGAAGGGAAAAAAGAAAAAGTGTAGAAAATAAGTGACATCGATCTGAAGGTTCAACGTCCCTGAGCTTTTTTTCTGTCTGTCCATCTCTTTCTCTCTCTCCTTAAACCTTTTTTTATCTTCTTCTGAGGACAAGGCGAGTCGTTAAAGATTCATATCGACCTATAAAAACGAGGATCGATACGACCTGAGCTTTTCTTGACAGGGAGAAAAGGATTCAAAAAAGAATCTCTGTTTGACATTCCATTGCTAAATTTTTTGCTATTATTACTCTTGAAAAAAAATTATAACATTACTGATAATATTAAAAATATTAAAATATTATATTATTATTTTTGAAAAAAAAAATTCATGGCATTGAACATTTTTTAAAAGTTTTCGTGCTAAAAATTAATTTACTATAAAGTTTCTATTTATTTTATTTTAATTCGTTTAAATAAAATAAAATTTTTATGAAATAAAATAGTTAAAAAATAGGCGAAAAATTGTCAGCCAGTTCAAGATCTCTCGTGTGAGTGTTTTTTTTTCTTTTTTTTTTCTCTGTCCTCTCTTTTCTCTTTTGAAGCAGAAATTCTTCTCTCGAGGACTCTTCGTATCTGTCTTGGGCCTCAAAGGGGTTGGAATACGAAGATAGAACACGTTTTTTTTTCTATTCTCGTCGTGGGCTCGTATTTTTCTCGTAACAGTGGCTAGCACTCTTTTCTCGAATTTTTACTCACAGCATGGGATATTATGTGAACATATGTGTAAGTGCAAAAAAAGGTAAAGTGTGTAGACAATTATGGAAAGCAAAAAATTTTTTTTTCAAATTTATAACAATAATTTTTTTTTTCATTTATATAATATTGGAAAATTTGGTTTTATTCTGCAATTTGTAGCTCATATACTAAAATTCTCCATACATGTGTGAAAATTTCGATTTTCTATAGAAAAGAAATTCCTGAGTAGAAAAATAAATTTCGTAATTATAAAAAAAATTTTAATTGTGAATTTTAAAATTTTTATTCATAATTCTAACAAGAAAAAATATTAAAAAATACGAATAAGTGTGTCGAGTCTCGAACGATCAAGGTGGGATTGTCATTCAGTCTGGCCAAGGCTCGTGCCTTTGAACACGTCGACGAAGCTGCACCCATCAACTTTTTTCACTCTTTATTTTTTATTTGTCTCCCTACCAACTTGGAAACAATTGTTTTGTATCTTTATTTTTAAATTAAAAATATTTAATTTCGGTTGTCACGTATTATAATTACTTAGAACAAATTTTGATTTAAAAATTAATTTTCAAAGTAGTAAAATCAAAAATTGACATAAAAATAAATTTTTGTCGATTATTACTCGACAATTCTTATTGAAGACTTCCTAATTAAAAAATAATCATTTGAAAATTATTTGGAAGTAATTGTTCCTGATAAAAGTGAGTTTTTTTAATAATAAATTGTAGAAATTGTGACTCAATATTTTTATGATTAAATAGTCAATATTTTTTTTTAATCTTACTTAATATTATCACAAAAATATAATTTAAACAATGATAGTATATTTGACAACGAATAAACTAAAGTGACAATAAAATAATTCGAAATTGTTGACTTTTGCTCGATTATTTTTATTTACTCGTATAATCCCCATGACGAAAAATTCAAAACCCCTCTGACGAGTTATTAATGTCGTAAATACGTAACTTCCATTGTTTTCAGTAATCTAAGATTTGGAGGAGAAAAAAAAACACACACACACGTCGCTTATCTTTTCTTCGAACAAAGGTTTTTTTCACAAGACCCTCGACTCTCTGTTGATTTTTTTTCTACTTGTCTCTGTCTGTCCAAGGTGGCTCGCACCGGATCACGTGACTGAGGAATCAAACTTCCGGTCAGGTAACGCATAATTACACGCTCGTTTCGCCTTCGCCTCTCATCAATTTTTTTTTCCTTTCAAGACGATTAAACGATTTTTAATATACATGGAAAATAAAATTAGAAAAATGTGTATTTTTTTGTTATTTTGATTAAAAAATGTACTTTTTTGTATAAATTTTATATAAATTAATTTTTTTTAAATTTCTTTGGAACATTTTTTTTAAATACTGTTTATTAAAAGATTTAAATAATTTTTAATATATATATAAATAAAATTGGAAAAGAGTGAATAGTTTTGTTAGTATGGTAAAAGATTATTTTTTTTGTGAACATTTTTAAAAATTAATTTTATTTTAAAATTACTTTTGAAAGACTTTTTTTGAATATGGTTTCTTAAAGATGTTATTTTATTTTTTTCCTTTCAAATTGATTAAATAGTATACATAAAATACTATTTTTTTAGTATGGTAAAAAATTATATTTTTTTTCTGTATTTTTTTAAAAATTAATTTTATTTTAAAATTACTTTTGAACGACTTTTTTTTGAATGTGGTTTTTTTTTAAAGATGTGTTTTTGTATGAAAAATTGCTTCTCGTTTCTCGTTTCTGTGAATTCGATTCTTCTCACGTGCACGACGAGAAAAACGCGGCTCGCGACGACCTAGAAACTCTAGACTGCTTGGACGAGAATTCGCCAGATGTGAATCTCCTCATGAATTCTTCCGCCGCCTCCGTCCTTATTTCCGAGACGCAGTCGACTCCGAGCTTTTTCACCAAAAAACTCTTTTTTTCTTCGATATTAAAAATTAATAATTTTTTTTTTTATTTTCAAAAAAAGTAGATGTAAAATTAACATTAGAATAAAAAAAATCTCGTATTTTTGAAAGGGAGTTGAGCTTTTTTATCAAAAAAAATTTCTTCTTCGATATTAAAAATTAATAATCTATTTTTCATTTTCAAAAAAAGTAGATGTAAAATTAATATTAGAATACAAAATCTCGTATTTTTGAAAGGGAGTCGAGTCTGAGCTTTTTTATCACAATAAATTTCTTCTTCGATATTAAAAATTAATTTTTTCATTTTCAAAAACTGAAAGGCATAAAGTAGATGTAAAATTATAATTAAAATAAAAAATTTCCTAGCTCTGAAGCTGAGTCGAGTGGCTGAGCTTTTTCATTAAAAAACCATATTTACTTCAATATTAAAAATCAATTTTTTTAAATTTTCAAAAAGGACAGGTATCGAGTTAAATAAATAAAAAATATTCACTAATTAGATAAAATTACTATTATCACTGTACAAAAATGTCGATTTTAACGAACAATATTTTTTTTTTACCTGCTGAATGTACCACTGAGAGTTATTCTGATTTTTTCTGACAGCTGGCTTGCAGGGGGCGCAGAGCAAGAATGGTCCGAGCTTGGTGTTGCTCTTGTTATTGGCTAGCCCACGGGGAGACGAAGGGCTGAGCCCATCGTCCCCCAATACGGGCCACAGCATCCACAATTATCAAATTCTCATAAAATCAGGCACTAACACACTTTCCCATTTTTTGCCTCACACTATTAATTTTCTTCAACCCCAATACTGTCATTTTTTCCCAATCTGTATAATTTTTTGTCTAAAACATTTTTTTAAATAAAAAATTTACTATTGTCACTATTATATTATTATTATTGTTATTATTATTATTATTATTATTATTATTATTATTTTAATAAAAGTTATTCATAAATATTGATTTGTAAAAATTTTAATAATTAACTAAAATTATATTATACTGTTTTTAACTTGAAAAATTTTTATTTTTTAATTTTAATTTTCAAATTTTTCAATTAAATTTTTCATTTAAATTTAAATTATAATTTTTTTTTTATGTTTGGCGAAAATTTGACGCGAAGTTCAAATAGGTTAGGGTCGAAACTTTATTTTCTCGTCGCCGGTTAAAAATAGTCAGGGACGTGCGAACGTTTTTACGTTGTTGACGATTATTGTAATTTTTTTTTTGAGTACTTCGGCAATTTTTTCATCCGACGCTCGGGGACAGTGCTTTGTCGCGAGCAAATTGTCATTTCCTCCGCGACGACGAGCAATTTAATAGTGCCCGACAATGAGAACACTCTCCCTCTCTCTCGATTCGCGGCTCTTGTCACTTCCGTCCACTTTGCGTCTCGTCTAAGTGACGAGAAGAAAAAAAATTAATTATTCAATGAAAGAAAGAGAATTTGAGATATTGAAAAAAATTTTTTTAGCTCTTAAATGTTTGCTAATTCATAGAAAAAAAAATTGTCACAAAGACCAAACATATTTGGTTAATTTTCATTTAGTTGTCTTTCAGTCATTTATTTTGCTGGATTTATTTAACTCTCATTTATTTATAGTTCATTCTATTTCAATTGAAGTAACTGAATTAAAATGAAGCATGTTGTATTTATGTTTATGAAAGAGAGAAAATTGAACTTTTTTTTCAATTGAAAGAATTTTCGATTCTACGTTTATATAGGGTTTAAAAACAAATTTTTTATTGAGAAAAGTGACAATAATTGGTAACAATTTTTTCTAATCAAGAGAATTTTTGAGATTATATATTATGCAAGGTTACTTTTTGTATTTTATTGCCAAAAGTGAGAATAAATGGCAAGAATTATTCACAATAAAAATAATTTTTAAGATATTTAATACTCTTTACTTTTTTTTACCTTTATTAACTTTTAATTGACAAAAGTGACAATAAGTGGCAAAATTTATTTAAAATTATTAAAATATTTGACATATTTTTTACGTTTTTTGAATTCAATCGACAAAAGTGACAATAATTGGTAACAATTTTTTCTAGTCAAGAGAATTTTCAAGATTATACATTATGCAAGGTTACTTTTTGTATTTTATTGACAAAAGTGACAATAAATAGCAAGAATTATTCACAATTAAAATAATTTTTAACCAACGTTTTACTTTTTACATTTTTTTTACTTTTTTTTACTTTTAATTGACAAAAATGACAATAAGTGGCAAAATGTATTTAAAATCAATAAAATATTTGCCATATTTTTCACACTTTTTGAATTTAATCGACAAAAGTGACAATAATTGGCAACAATTTTTTCTAGTCAAGAAAATTTTCAAGATTCTACATTATGCAAGGTTACTTTTTGTATATTATTGACAAAAGTGACAAGGCTATTTAACTTGTCGACAAAGTTATTTTCCCATGAACAGAATTCGTAGTTTGATCGACATAATTTTCTGTGAGTCGGAAAAAAGGCTGAGCTTGAGCGTGGGCACGTACAGAACGAAAAAGCGTGGGTGCGAGCTTAACCGGAAACAAGAAATCGATCGCCTGAGGGAAAGAGAAAAGGTGCGGAGCGAGAGAGAGCAAGAGAGAGAGCACTTTATGGAATGTCGAGGGAAGATAGTAACCACGTGCATCGACATTTTGCCTCCGAGTTTCCGTCGGAAAGGTCAGAGGAAGCTTGAAAGCTCCTCCATACAATTTCCGGTTAATTCAAATCTGATTTTCAAGAAAAAAATTATTTTTTTCCCCCTTTTTTTCATCATTAATTCAAAAATAATTACGAGAGTCGTAACCTCACTGGAAAATTTACTAAAGCAATTTTTTTTATTTTCAGTGTAAAAAATATAATGAATTGAAAATTCAAGTAAAAAAGATGAATTTTCTGAGTTTTTATTTTCTATGAATAAGAGTTCAGAAATCAAAGTGCATGGATGAGAAAAGAGAAATGTTGATCATATTTGTAAGAGAATTGAAAGAAAAATAATTGAGAGGACAGAAAAACCATTTTTTTTCTTTTTTTTTTCATTATTAATTCCAAAATTAATTTTTGTTATTTTTTTTTAGTACTAATGTAAAAAAAATTAAATGGAATGAAAATTGTAAACGATGAAACTGTCAAGATTCAAATATAAAAAGATGATTTTTCAGAGTTTTTATTCTCTATAAAAAAAAAGTTTAGAGCACAAAGTGCAAGGACGAGAAAAGAGGAATATCGATCAAATTTGTAAGAGAATCGAAATAAAAATTATTGAGAGGAAAGAAAATTTCGTTTTTCCTTTTTCATTATTAATTTTAAATGATACCTATAATTCTCACTTTACTGAAAAATATACTAAAGTAATTCTTTCTATTACTAATGTAAAAAAAATTAAATGGAATGAAAATTGTAAACGATTAAACTGTCAAGATTCAAATATAAAAAGATGATTTTTCAGAGTTTTTATTCTCTATAAAAAAAAAGTTTAGAGCACAAAGTGCAAGGACGAAAAAAGAGGAATATCGATCATATTTATAAGAGAATGAAAGAAGAATAATTGAGAGTAAAGAAAAAAAATGAATACACGAGTTTCTCGATAACGAATGTGTGTTACGACGTCGAACGAACTGTCACCGTGAGTTACGATTATTCATCGTCTGGATCTGAGTCGTTTTCTCATTAACAAAAAAATTCTCTTTTTTTTCTATTCTTCTTATTAACGTTTTTATTCTCAGAATTTTTTTTCTATCGCAAAATAATACTTTAATGCTAGTATTAAAAATTCAATAATTTTACCAACTTTTTGTTGAATTTTTTCATCTATAACGAGTTACTTGTATTCTTATTTTAATTAAACAAAAATTTACAAAATTCGTTGGTAAATAAAAATTTGCTTCTTTCTAACAAACTTTTTTCTCAATGGTAGAATATTTATATGAAAAAAAAACAATAATTTTTTCAATTTTTTGTTTAATATTTCTAGTTAAGGAGTTAAGTGAGTTATTTAAAATTAAACAGGAATTTATGAAATTCGTTGGTAAATAATAAGAGGGAATTTCTCGGTGTCTAGCGTGAGATGGGCAAGAAAGCGAGAAGGGGTCTCGAAAGCACGGATTTAGATTTCGCACCCGCTACGTCTCGTTTCAACATGAAACAAATCCGGAAGAATTTTTCTGTCTAGGAACCCCACGCTCTCTTGGAAATTCCTCCCAGTTCAAGGCCCTTTGCGACGAATCTTCACAGTTCATTTAAATAAATAATTACAAAAAAATAGAAAAAGTAAAATAAAAAAGATAAATATACATTAAAAAATAAATAAATAGAGACTTAAAAATAAAAAAAAACTAAATATAAAAAATGAATAAAAAATAAGTAAAAAAACAAGCCGATAAATAAAAAATGAATTAAATAAAAATATGATTAAAAAAAACAATTGAAGAAGCTACAAAGAAAAAAACAACTAACGTTATATTATTTATATCTCGAGAAATGTTAAGATTAGAATCGATAAAAAAAATTGTTTCGATAACAAATCGATTGAGCTCGTAAATCGAACAATTCGTTGGGTGTCAAACGATTGTCAAGGCTCCTTGATCTCCTTACTCCTCAATTAATGATCTAGAATGGAAAACTTTGTCTTCTTTTCCCTCCCCTCCCAACCCTTCTTAAAAATTTTCTTCAACCAAGTTCTCCAACCAATTTTCACATGTAAGAACTCGTAATTTTTTTTTCTCTCTCTCTCTCTCTTACTATCTTTTTCCAACGAATCGATCGTTACGTATTGCAACAATATCGCGAAGAAAAATGACTCGAGCTTTAGTCATCGCAATTCTCGTGCACGTGTTTTCATTGACTCGAGTTTGCATTCATTCGAAAATCGAAGGAAACCTGAGTCAGGTTCGAAAATTGTTGATATCGTACAAAGTTGATTCAGAAAAAAATTATTTAACGAAATGAATTAAAAGAATTTTTACTCCTGTTGACATTATTCGTTAAAGGATGATTTAGGAAAGACAATTTAACTCGAAAAAAAAGAGAATTTTCTTTCGATGCAATTCCTAGAATTTTAAAAAACAATTTAACACGATTTAGAGAAAAAAATAATTTAGCGTGATAGGTTAAAATAATTTTTACTAATGTTGACATTATTCGTAAAAATACTATACAGGAAAAACAATTTAACACGAGAGAATTGTTGTCTCCTGTCGACATAAAGCACTTTTAATGAAAACATTTTTCTTACTGAAAAAATATTTTCCTTCAACGCCAAAATTTATTTTTTTCTTTCACAGACACTCCTGAATGACACTCTGATTACTATTTTCATTGTTTTGTTCAAACTTTTTACAGCTTTTTTCGTTTTTTTCATGATTTTGTCATTATTATTATTTTTAGTGTTATTAGTAATGTTTTTATTACTTTTTGGCTTGAATTATTGGTATTTTAGGCTGTTTTTTAAATTATTTTTGATGATTCAAGCTTCGAATGATTTTTTTTATCGTGTCATAAATTGACTCGTGACTTTCAAAACGAGCTGGCGTTTATCGCGTTGTGACTGCTCGGTGTCTGATACGATACTGGACGTAACCACTGACTCTCGTAGCCGGCAAGTCGCTGCTCTCTTTCTCTCTCTGTTTTTCTCCTTTTCGCGCTCCCTGCTAGAGTGCGTTGCGAACTGCAGTGTGCACTGGCCTTCCAAGGATTTCCCATAAAAAATACGAAAATTACGGTATTTTAATAGAAAAAACCGTTTGTTTGAAAAAATTCGAAATTTCGATGAAAAATTCAACGAATCGACTAAAAAAAAGGGTAATCCTATCGTTTAGTTTTCGAAATATTTATTTTAATTTTAAATTATCAACTTATAACAAAAACCATATCAAATTGTTATATATTATTATAAATCTTGTCAAAATTAAATAAATAAATAAAAAATAACTCAATGAAATGAGCCAAATAAATATATTCAAGCCAAATAAATAAATCATGAAAAAAATAATTTTCGAATCGGACCCATTTTTCATTTATTTCGAAAATAATAAAATTAAAGGAAAAAAAGTGATCCACTTGTCACTGTTTTTCGAATAATTTTGTTTTTTTTTTCAAGTCCATCAAAGAATTTCGAATTAGCAGAACAAACCAGGCCAAATCTCATCCAGAACTGTTACGCGTTTGCTCGCAACATATGCAAATAAAACAAGAAAACAAAATGATTAGCGTGTTTTGACATGGATGTCAAACGGGTATTAGAATGAAAAAAAAAATGGACGAGCAAGCGCGGTGGCTGCCGGGCGTTTATCGCGACGTCAGTTCCCCGGTGACGTCGCATAGTCGTCGCAATATACGTCATCTCGGCGCACATGGGCAATACGTCATAGCGTCGAACGAAGGAATTCCAAAAATCCCAAAAAGGAGCCAATAAAAATAAAAAACGAAATGGAAAAAAATTGAATAAAAATAAATATAAAAATAAAATAAAATAAGAATAAAAAGAAAAAAATAAAATAATATGCTAACATAGAATAAGAATTTAAAAATAAAATAAAGATAAAATTATAAACAAAAAAAGTAAAAATTAAATAATAAAATGAAATAAAAATAAAATTCCAATAATGTAAAATATCAATTTAAAAAATATTTAATTGAATGAAAAAAAATGTCAAAAATTGGCAGTTTGACAGTTGAGATTTTGGAAAGAAAAAAAATTCTTTTTTGGATCAGAAGGAACGTATTTTCGGAGTGTTACTCAGGACGAGTGTCTGACTCGCGTGCTCGGAGTATCGATTTAACGTCGAGATTCACTGCAGTGTTACTACGCGACCTCGGCCAAGGGGTCGTTTACAGAAGGGTTAAAATCCGGAGTAAGGGCGCGACGACATATTTCGATATTTTTAATTGATATTTTTTCGTCTGGCTACGAAACAAATTCTTCATACGTTTAATTTGTAAAATTACAAGACTCTGCCTTTTGCCAAAAAAAAATTTCTAATTTTTTGAGTATTTAATTATTTATTAACTTGTTCTCTGTTTATTTTAATTTATTAATTTTTGTCTATTTATTACTATATTCATTTATCATTTTTATATATTTATTAACTAATTAATTTGTTGCGAATTTATTAATTTATTAATTTTTGTTTGTTTGTATGAATTAATTAATTAATTAAAATTTATTAAGTGTTTTTTTTAACAATTTATTTCTGTTGAAATTCATTTTAAAAAAGTGATTTAAGGAATAAGAGTGAAAATTGGAAAGAAAAACGTTCGAAAAATTTGACGACTTAGCTCAATCGAGGCAAAACCTTGAGGAAGAGCTACGGCTCTGTCAGTAGCATATGTAGGTGTCAGGTTCGTTTTTCGTACGAGTGTATACACGAAAGACGTGAGTCATAGTTCGTATCTCGCGCACACTTAATTTTAATCGTATCCCCGAGACTTATTGACTCCGAAATTATCTGGATGGAAATTTCATTCGGCGTATGCGAGTTGATGAACATTTTTAAATCGTTAGGAGACGAATTTTCGTCAATAAAAAACAGACGATCTATTAAGTATGAATTAAAGTGATTTAAAAAATGACAACATTGATAATATCATTTCGAAATTTATGTAAAGTTTCTGTGTGAAATTTGAATACTATATAATTGTAAGGATTATGACATTTTGAATCATTAAAATTAATGCTTATTACAAAAAAACATTGTTACGAAAGTTTATCCTAAGTAGATTTTGCCAACAAATACCTTTTTTCAATCGACTTATTCATTTTTTCTGGACACACAATTTTTTTTTAATTTTTTGAATAAACTGTTTTGGTATTGAACTCCCTTGAGAGTGTATTGTCAATATTTTAAAAAATATAATAATTTGATAAATTTTTGGAATTTTGTTATTAAGCATATGAACAAATTTTAAAATATGAAATTCTAGTGAATTTTTTAAAATATATTTGTAGTATATTTCGTAGTATTCTTTTTGCATAGACAGTGTAATTTCAAAAAATATTACAAAATTTTTTTTATTTAATTGTTTAAACAATGTTTTTAATGTTTACAATGTTTGAATAAATTGGTAACCTTTTAGCACGAGTCAGATTCTGGGTTTTACGAATTTTATGTCAAGAATTTACTCTTTGCTCTGATTGTCTGTCCCATACATTCTTAATCTCCTATCGTAATATCGAGATGATCAGTAAATCGTCATTTCACGGTCAAGTGACAAATGTGAATATAATCAATAAAAACGAAGGTAAAAATAAAATGAACAAAGGGTAGGGTGAATAATAATGTAAAGAATATAAATAATGGTAAAATAAGATCTGCGTACAAATGATGACAAATCGCTGTGAAAATTATTCGATCAATTTTTTTGTCGTCGACCATTTTGACAAGTGTTCAACACTTGTCCCCCGAAACCATCTGAACAAACTTTCAGTCTCTCTTGGTCTGTCATTAATTTTCTTCTAAGCGTCGAGCCACTTTCCAAGTCTCTCCAGGTCTCAAGAAACACAATTTTATAAAAGCTATTATAAACAGCAAAATAAAATACGTAAATAAACAAATCGTAAACTACAATTTTATAAATAACAGAGTATATATAAAAAAATTAGTAAATGGATCTTTTTTCCACTTTTAAGGATAGATCGATAAAAAATGTATTCAAATTTGAAATTGAGTTTTTAATTTTTGAATTTCTCACTATGTAGAACTCGAGACATTTATTGACAAAAATCATTATTTTCTGTGTCACTATTATTAATCACTATTATTTATTAAACTATTTTTTTACTCGATTTAATCAAGTAATCAATTCAATTCATTTAAATTATTATTTTTTTGCACATCACGTGGTTTTGGAATCAGGGGAAAAAGACGTTACGATTAAGACAAAAAAAATTTAATTTTTTAATTCACCAAAAAATTTTTCTACTTAAATCGTAACATTTTTTCCCCCTAATTTTCATAAATATATAGGAATATCCCAAAACTACGTGGTATGAAAAGAATAACTTTTGGACGTGACTGTATGGCGATAGAACTGGAAAAAAAATAATCCGAGCTCGGAAATTGGACGGAAGATCGTTACCGTTGAGAAAGAGAGAGAGAGAGAGCTTTCTCCGGTCTTCCTGCTTGCAGATTCGCGAGCGATCTCTCGAGAGGTGAGAAAAAGATTGTCCTGTCGTCGTAGACTTTCGCTCCGTTATTACGCGACGAATAAAACAATAATAACAAAAAAAATAATAATAACAATAACAATAATAATAAATAATAACAATAACGTCTGCGAAATAATAATGAAAAAAGTCTTAATGGCAAAAAACGTTGAAGGCAGAAATTGCGAATTCACGAGAGAGTAATCTTTTGAGCAGTGGAAAAAGATTGTTTCGAGAGCGTATTGAGAAAATCGAAACTATGGGAAAAAACATTGGGATAAAAAGCCACTGTTGTGTCTTTTGGTGCAAAGTCTTGCAAAAAACGTAATTAAAAAATTCACGTGTCAAGATATAGCTGTTTCTACTAACAGTGAGATTTTTATTGATTGGCTTTTTTTGATTTTTATTTATTCAAAATAATAATGAAAATATTTAAGGATGAACTGTGGAATAATTATAAAAACGATGGCAAGTGGATTTTTGATATTTTATTAAGGAAGGTATGAAAAATTTAAGTGTCAAATTTGAAAAAGATTCAGAAAATTGATTTATAGTCAGACTTAAAATTTTTCAATTTTAATATTATTTTTTATGGGAAATTAATTCATTTTCCCTGAATACCGTAGAAAAAAACCATACAAAGTAGTTGTTAATTAAAAATTTCTAACTTTCAACGAGAGCATAATTTTTTAAATAAATATAGAGAAAAATTGTGAAAAGTTGTTATTGTTTTTTTTCTAGTATCGTTAATTGGCGGACGAGAATCCAGTTCGACTTTTTGCTGAAGGTCAACCGAGAAAAACGCTAATCTTAGAAATGACGAGATCTGCCAATTTTATAACGCGATCGTCTCATAGAATTGCTCATAATTTGAAAAAAAATGATCAATGAAGAACAACATTGACGAAATCAACGACTTTATATTCACATTAAAAAAAAACAAGTAATTACGTTCTTTAAAAATGAATTTGTTAAAAATATTATACAATAAAATAAAAGAGAAAGCATGAACACAATTGAACAAAAATAATTGTCGTTTATTCTCTTTAAAAAATGATTTTTTTTTTCATTTAATATTGGAGTTTCTTAAGATATTTCAATCGTTCGAACGTTTTCTACAAGTCTTATTTTTTTTTTCACTGTTGCACCTCGTTCATCTTGCTCAATGTGACTTCCCACGATTCATCGAGCGAAATTTGTTCATAGAAAAACTTGCCACATTTTTTTTCTTACCTCCTGCTGGCTCCATTCTTTTCTCTTTTTATTTGTTTGAGAAAAGAGTTTTTAAGACGAATTTATTGCTTAGATGTGTGAAATATTTTTTATAAAATAAAATAAAATAATAAAATAAAAGAAAATTAAGAAAAGGTTTTATACAATAATATAGATTAAATTCGATGGTTTAATTTTATAACCATTTATCTATTATTTATTTAGCTATTGATAATAATAAATAATAATAACGTATTTATTAACAGCACTATTTACATTTTTTTTTTATACATTTTTTTTTTCCGATAAATAAGTAGTTGTTTTACTTGAGCATATTTGTGCTGTTAAAGAGCCATCGACCTTGGTCCTTCAGCTCACCATATTAAAGAAGTTTATATGAATAGTTATTTTATGTTCCCTAAACACGTGTCACATGTTTCATTTAAAAAAATGTTCCCAATGAAATTTAAATGGAAAATCAATAATTGCAGGAACCACTAAATATTTTTTAAGGGTTGAAATTTGGACAAGCATTTTTTTTTCCCCTCAAATCGTATATCTTCGAAAAAAATTACTAATTTACAGAATATTTACATTAAAAAAAAAGTTTATTTTGTATGCTATTATTTTTTTATTGTATCTTTTAATAAAAATAAAATTTGAATATCAATGAGAATGTTTTATCTTTGAATTATTATTTTTATTTATTCAAGTTATGGGAAAAATTCAAAAAAAGTGAGTTTGTTGAAAGAATGTCGACACGTTTTTTAATCGTCGAATGATACTCTCCCGCAGTTTCCCCCCTCGATCTCCAATTTAATTCCGCTAGTTGACGTACGAACGCAAGTCAGTTACACGCGTGTTGGTCACGGCGTTGCCCACGGAAGTCGTCACGTGTGAGAAAGTACGCTCCAATGAGAGAGAAGGAACGAACAGGAGAGAAAAAAAGAATGAAAAACAACAGAGAGGGGAAAAAAACAAATATGTAATAACGACAAGGATCGAAATTAAATTTGACAGCTTGAATTTAAAACGAAGACTCTACATTTTGCAAATAATTGACAACTCGAGAATATTTTATCGAGAATTTAAATATTTTTTATTGTTTCAACAATTAAATTGAGAGAAGGAACGAACAGGAGAGAAAAAAGAATGAAAAACAACAGAGAGGGGAAAAAAACAAATATGTAATAACGACAAGGATCGAAATTAAATTTGACAGCTTGAATTTAAAACGAGGACTCTACCTTTTGCAAAAAAAGTTAGTATTTTATCGTGTCTTAGTTTGTTGTCAATTATTGTGCCAATTATTGATTAATAATTGACAACTCGAGAATATTTTATCGAGAATTTAAACATTTTTCATTGTTTTAACAATTAAATTAGATAAATTGTAGTTTAGAAAATGTTTAGAAGATTCTGTCAATTAAAAATATATATTAAAAATTTTCCAAAAATCTTATATTTTTAATTTTATATTCAATTGAATATAATGTTAATATAATATATTATATTGAAACAACGTTGAATTTTTTCAACTTTGGAGTTTGATTAATAGGGAACTATTTACTAAAATTATTTTTAATTTGGCTATAGAATTGCTTTTAAAAATACACTTAAAAAATATATTTAAAAAATATACTTAAGCTAGTACATCCACAAAACGATTTTTTAGGAAATTGTTAAAATTTTGCATAAACTATCTTCGATGCAATGTGCATACCCGTATTAAATTTTAAGAAATTTCTCTGCATAGAATTTGAGATATTTATTATCGAAAATCACAATTTTTTCTACTCTTCCATAAGAGTATATATTAAATATTGCCATCTTTAACTCTAAATATCTTGACTTCCAAGAAGTATAACTTTTTGAAATTTAGTACATCTTTTTACAGTACTTCAAAGAAGCTTCGATTAGTTTTTTAAAAAAATCCTAAAAGAATTTTATTTTCTAATTTTCATACATACGTATCAAGTACGAGTCACCTTGGATGACCTTGAATTTTGAGTATATTATTTTTCAATTAGTAACAATTTTTTTCTAATAAACTTGAGCTGTAAAACCAAATGGTATGGCGAAAAAGTAAGATAAATTTTTTTAATTTAACTGTCATGGATGTATTTAAAAAATACATTTAAAATGAATTTAAAAAATACATTTAAAATGAATTTAAAAAATACACTTAAAAAATACATTTAAAAAATACACCTAAAAACATATGTAAAAAATGCATTAAAAAAATACACTTAAAATATACTTTAAAATTCCCTCACACTTAAAATCCACTTAAAAACAAAAAATAAAATAAAAAATTAATATTAAAAAACTGATATTAAAAAAAAACGTTGCTCATTTGAGGAAAATCCGAGCAAAAAAATACTTCGAGTCCGTTGACGTTTACCAAGAAGCGAATAAAGAGAGAAAATGACCTTACCAAGGAGTCGTCTCCATTTTCAGCGCTCATAGCCCACGATCACGAATCCTTTCGCTTCTCTCGGACATTATGCCAGTCCTCGGTCTTGTATTTCGTCTTTCGTCAACGAAAAAACAAAAAAAACGAAAAAAAAAATCAAAAAACGAAAAAAAAACAAAAAAAAACACCGAAGCGCGTGCCCGAACGAAGAAGCGAATCGATCACATTTTGTATTCGAAAGAAAAAAGAAAAAAGAACCAAAAAAACAAATGAAAAAAAAAACAAAACGAAAACAAAAATAATTCTCAGGAGAGAAAGAGTTTCGAAAATTTGTGATTTTTCAGTGGGAGGTCGCTGGTGCTCGCGGCAGAGGCCATCGGTACCGTAACACACCTGTCATCCGTAGCTCTCTCGACCAGAAAAAAAAAAGAAAAAAAAAGAATCACTGGACGCTCATCCCTGAATTTCCTTCGAAAATTCTGATTCGAGGGCGAAAAAAACAAACAGGCGTCGTGGCTTTTTCCACTGGCACCGAATTCACTTAATGGCGACACGAGAAGAGAAACGAAAAAAAAAAGAAAAAAAAAATTAAGCGTCGCTCGTGAGGAAATCGTGGAAAAAAAAACAAAACAGAAACACGAATCACTGGAGAAAAATAAATTCGTGGCGAGAGACACCGAGACGTGACGCTCGAGAGCGAGAGAGCGCGCACGATTGTCCGGGAGACTCACGGGCACTTTCGTTTCACGCTCGAACCGAAGAAAAATCCGTTTCTCGATGACAGAATGTTCAACGCGAACGAGCAAACTCCCGTTTTCGACGATTTTTTCGACTTATTTTTCTTCTTATTCTTCTTCTTCTTCTTCTCTATTTATTTTATTTTATTTTTTTTCTTTTTTTCGTTTCGTTTCAAGGCTTCGATATATTATTTGCCCTTTTTTACCGACCGAGAGCGCGGGGATCGGAAGTTCTCGACGGTCGAGAGGAATTTCGCGTCGAGCGAGCTCCCGTTCGCGCTCGCGCGTACTCGCGACGTTCCGTCGACTCGCATCGGTATTTGGGGCCTGGTACGCTCGCCCCGGCTTTCCCCACCACCACCGATGTGCCGAGCCTCTAGGGAGAGAGAGAAGGGAACGGTGGGGACAAGCACGCCTCGCTTTTTTTCCTGGGAGCAATATGCTTAGGAAATCACGAAAGTATAATCTCCTCTCAAATTCTCTCTCTCTCCCACTCCGTTTAAATGATTTTTTTTTAAATTTTATTTTCATCAATTTTTTATCATTTTTTTTGAATCATTTTTCAATATTTTTCTTTGTTTCATTTTAATACATCATGTATATTGGAATATCATTGAATTATTCATCATTTTATCATTTGTATTAAAAAAAAAGAAACAGTTAAAAAAGTATCGACGGTATACTCGATCGTGCAGAATATATGGAATTTTTTTTTTTCGAACATTGTTATTTTATTCATTTTATCTTATCAGTAGATATTCGTTTGGGTGATAATATCAACGAAAACAGACGTAAAAACTCTGTTTTCGTTGATCTTACGTCTGTCAATTGCAACCTGGACAACCTGTCGGAAGCGTTGTGAAGTTCTAGACAAAAAGTTGGAAGCCACAACAAACGCTCCGTCGGCAAGAGTGTTTTTTTTATTACCGTATACTGATAATGTGAATCTCATGTCTTTTTGGTACTTACAATCGATAATATAGGCGGTTTTTGTATCAACTTTTTTTTCAATTGTCTCTTACCATCTGACTGCAACAATTTTTTTTAAAAAGATGTTATATCCACCATCGAAATTAAAGAAAAATTAAAGAAAAATGAAAGAAAAATTTTTCAAAATTTTACACACTATTAAATAACATTTTTCACCAACCAATCAACTTCCCTCACAAATACCACTTTCTTATAAATAATAATGCGACGTCCTTGGAAATCTTTTTCACTTTGATCCTGCCAAACATTAAAAAATTAGTAGATACAGCAGGGATCTTCGTTACCGACCGAGCCAATGTGCCGACGCCAGCACTATCTACCGAGTGGGGTGCAAAGTTTTTCCCCACTCCATTAAAAAAATAGGATGACTCGATAGCGCGAAACTGCGTGTTCTTTTACAGTGATAAACGTTTGTTATGGTATATAACTTTACGAAGGTGATACGTGTAACTGTTACGATGAGAGATATAAAATACTTTTATTACGAGTATTTCAGAGAATTCTCGGAGGTGGAAAAATTTTCAGATTCTACAATGTCTGCACTGGGAAGTATTTCTATACTTGTTTCACTTTAATGTTCATAGGCAATAAATGTCAACTGCTGTTTCGATCTGAGAAGCTGTAAAGTCTTGATGTTTTATTATTATTATTATTATTATTATTATTATTATTATTATTATTATTATTATTATTTTATTTATTTAAAAAAATATTGGAGCAAGGAAACAAAAATCAATATCATACCCTGTGCTGACACGAGGCATAATAAGTAGAAATGGAGTTGAAAACTAGACAGCAAGTTTTCCATGTTAATAAACAGACTGCAATTCACAGATGATTGGGAAACTCGAGGAAAATGTTGTTCGTACTCTGAGAAGCATTTTCTTAAACTCGAGGACAAATATTAATATTTATTAATGATTAGCACAATTGTTACTTTATATAGTAATATCTATATATAACTATAGTATTATTTTGAATAAAATAAAACAAAAAATAGATAAATTAAAATAATAATAATTTGAAAAATTATTATTTTTTTTTCTTTCGTCTAGCTTTGCTATCTGGAAGTCAAGATGTTTGGTATCAAAAATCGCAACGTTCAACCCTTACTCTTTAAACACCCTTAATTTTTTGTTATAAGATAAACGACCCAATAATTGAACATGATAGTTGGACAATTTTTAGTGTATTATTTTTAATATTTGAATTATATTTTTTATCAATAAAATCGTGTAGATTATTTTTCTTATTAGAAGAGGTGTATTTTTCGTAACTTTAATTTATTGAAAAAAAACTCGATTTATTGTCATTCGACATATTCAACAATTCAAGCATTTATTTACTGCAAATATTATTAAAAATTAAAACATAAGATGAGTTTTGGATCGCTAAAATATCAGATAATAGTTTAGACATGAATTAGAAGCAGATTTTTTCGTTTGAATATACCAAAAATAAAGTTTGAAAACCCTTAGCTGTTCTTATTGGAAAGTTTACCTAACTTATTTAGAAGACATCTTGTCTGAGGATAACACGAGAATATTTTATCCTCAGAAACTTCATCCTGGATACTTTATTCCAGGATATTAACGTGCACAACTGATCTCCACTGAGAATAAAAAGAAAATGAAGGTCCAGGACTTGCGTGTGTGAGAAATTAGTTGCAGGAAAAGCTGAAAAGCCAGCAACATTTTATTTTTAGGGGAACATTGGGGGATTGTGTTTGCCACTGTTGTTCGTAAGGAATTCGAGAATCTTGGCTTTCATAATGGATACGAAATAGGAGAGATTGAAGGGGGAAGGAATTGAGGGAAGGGAATGAAAGATAGAAGGAGAAGGGTAGAAATAGAATGGTGAGAGAGGGAGAAAGAGAAAGAGAGAAATAGAAATAGAAAGAGAGAGAGAGAGAGAAAGAGAAATAGAAAGAGAGAGAGAAAGAGAAAGAGAGAAAGAGAGAGAGAGAGAAATAGAAATAGAAATAGAAAGAGAAAGAGAAAGAGAGAAAGAGAAATAGAAAGAGAAAGAGAAAGAGAGAAAGACAGAGAGAGAGAGAGAGAGAGAGAGAGAGAGAGAGAAATGTTGATGATGCGAATAATATGAAGATTCGTCGCAGAGAGCGATGAAACTGGTATCTGCTAACTTTGATGAGGCTCGCCCGATATGCAAGTAAGTAGGGTCTCGTCGTGGGTTTGTGGAAAGACAAGTTTCCCTAGGCGATAATATAATACAGGAGAAATAACGAAGAAGCGCATATTATGGTGGCAAACTTTCTCCTGAAGTTCACACATGCATATTAGGGGTGTTTCATTTATAGGAGATATTTGTTTTTTCGTTTTTATACCTGAAAATCTGATACTTTATGGAAAATAAAAAATTATCTCGTTTGGGAAAAAATTCAAAGCTGCTTTTAGTTCATTCAAAAATTTAATTTCCTATTTAAATAATACAGGGGAATTTTTTTATTTCAATTTGATTTTTTGTTGTTAAAAAAAATTTTTTTGAAAAAAAAGAGTGTAAAGCCATTGAAGGGCATTAAATTTGGTACAAAAATGATCCTTTGACCTAAGACCGTACAACCAGTTGTTTTAAAGATACAGAGCGTTAAATGTTAGACATTTAATCTCATATCATTTTTAATTTATTGCTTTTATACGAGCAATACAATTATAATATACAGTTTAAAGATTTATTATTTATAATTTAGGGATTTATTTATTGAAATCTAGCAATTAAATGTAATTTTTGATCAATTTCTCATTTCGATTATTGTAATTACATTATTTTTCATTCTTCTAAAAATGGTATCATTGACGTTTGTTTGTTAGCATTTGGAATTCTTTTTATATGCATGACTAATCCCTAAATTATAAATTATAAAGATTTAAACTGTATATTATAATTTTATTATTCATATAAAAGCAATAAATTAAAAATTATATAAGATTAAATGTCTAATTTTAAGAATGGTTGACGCCCTGTATCTTTAAAACAACTGGCTGTACGGTATTAGGTCAAAGAATCATTTTTGTATCAAATTTAATGCCCTACAATGATTTAAAGCCCTTTTTTTCAAAAAAAAATTTTTAACAACAAAAAATCAAATTGAAACAAAAAAAATTTCCTGTGTTATTTAAATGAGAAATTAAATTTTTTTTCAAAATGGGATAATTTTTTATTTTCAATAAAATATCAGATTTTCAGGTATAACAAAAATATCGTCTAAAAATGAAACACCCCAATGCCTATATAAAATCGTGAAGACAGCAGATTTATATCAATCCAAAACTATAATTGAGACTTCGTATCACCAATACAATCGATTTACGTAAAAAATCAAAATTTTTTTTTATTTTTCAATTTTTTCCTTTTTATCTCTTTTACTCTTATAACGAATCAATAAAAAATACTTAAATTTTTTTCACTCTGGAAGATTTTTCCGGAGCGGCGCCTTTAAAATTGTCCGAGTGTTTTGTTTTCGTGTCGCCAGTTTGGTCGAGTGTAAAAATTGCAGAACTTGTAAATGGTTGCTGGGTGTGTTCGGAGCTCGAACAAAGTTTAAACCTGGGACTCTTTGTCTCATTCGCGAGTTTCCTTCTCGCGCTTCTTCCTTCGTTTTTGCCTCCTCAAGCTTCTATTCTTAAAAGTGGCTCTCAGAAGCACTCGTTCAAAGCCCACAAAGAGGAGAGTATGCACGTCAGTCCGAAGAGTCCTCATTATTTCGTACACAAAAATACTAATTAATTTTTCGTTACAGCTTTTAATTACAAAACTTTATGTCTAATATTAAAAAAAAAATTTTTTTCTAAAGAATTAAATTAATTTTTTAAAAAGTGAAAAAAGTCTCCTGCCACTGAGAAAAAATGTTGGTTGAATCAACAAAATTTCAGTTGAGTAAACCAAAATTTTGTTGAATCAACAAAATTTTACAAAATTTTTTTTCAGTGTGGTCAAAATTCCCTGGGTTGCTTTCTCCCAATCTAAATATGAGAGTACGTAATTCTCACATTTCGTTGAAAATCGTATTCAGCAAAGCTTATTGGTAGCAATATATGTTTATTATTGATAAAAATTATTGGTGACAATAATTTGGTAATTGGTCAAATAATTTAACCCCAGGATTTTATACAGTGGTTCCCCAAACTCCAGAAAATTGTTACAATCTTGAAATTTCGAAAATGTTGTTGTTTCAATTGCATTTTTCTCGATATAAATCAAATATGAGTTCTTTTTTCAATTGTTCGTTTCATTTTCCAGGACTTGAACGATGAAACGAAAAAAAATTAAACCTCCCTACGATAAATAAAGAGTCTGCTACATCCATTTAAAGTTCTGGGGTAATCGTTACCCCAGAGTAGGGTATTTGTCTCTCATACAGACAGTGCAGGGTTCTAGGGTTAATGCTGTCATTATGATCTTTTTAAAAAAAAGCATATGTGAATATGTTTGAAAATGAAAAAAAATTTTCTGAAAATTTATAAAATTTATGTTCAATTAATGTTCAATGGGAAAAAAATATCCCTTATCCCTAATCGTACTCGTCTTGTCTAGCTCAATGTAGCAAATCGACGTTCTTACTTTCCCAGTGTGTTCATTTAAAGGGCGCTCGATCTTTTTGTTCCATCGTATATCTTCAAGCTTTTCGTGCAAGCACACTTCTCTTCCTGGCTCATCTCGTTCATCTCCTTTAACCTTTTATGTACCATCCCTTCGTACATCAACACTCCAAATTTTTTTTTTTTTGGTAAATACTGTGTATTTTTGGTCCACATTCGCCATCGATTTAACCTCTTCCTCATTTCGGTCCATTTTCCAAATCCGTCCTAACGTCTCCTTGCTAAGTCGTCGAATCTTATTCAGATCCCTGCTTACTCCATCTCTTCAGCTCGAGATAGTTTGCTCTCTTATTATTCGAGATTAAGGTGCTTGCTTCGAGGTAGTTCTACCTTTTTTTTAGGATCTCATTGAAAATTTGCACAAACCTTCTTTATTGTGTGTATTAACCCTAGAACCCTAGCCAGGGGTTTTTGTAAACTCCAGAAAATTGTTAGGATCTTGGAAATTCGAAAATTTTACTATTTCGATTGCATTTTTCTCGGTATAAATCAAGCATGACGTCTTTTACCAGTTGTTCATTTCATTTTTCAGGATTTAAACGATAAAATGAACAAAAAATTAAAGTTTAAGGTTCTAGGGTTAAATTTTAAGAGATATCGAGATATTTATTATTAAAAATGTTATAATATTTGTTTCTCAATTGATTCGTATGGATTGTTTTCTCATACAATTATTGGAATGTTTTTTTCTGTTCAACTATTATTAAATTGTTTATTTACTGCAAATATTATTTAAAATTAAATTTTTTCGTTCGAATATTTTTAAAATGAGGGTAAAGTTAAAAAACCCTTAGCTGTCCTATTATTGGATCATTAACCTCACTGGACTACTAATGTTATTATTTTTTCTTGTTACAATAATGTTACTATTAGCACATTTGTAGGATGATTTTGTTCAAGACATATAAATAAATTCCATTCATTAATTTTCTGTTCTCTCCCTTTTTCTCTTGGGCTCTCTTTTTTATACTCTCACATTTTTTATTCTTCCTTCCCTGTGCTTCCACCCTGCCTCCTCTCATAGCTAACTATCTTCCTCTGTCCAATTCTCGCTTTTTTCACCCTCTTCCGCTTCCTTTCGTTCTCGCTTGTTTCCTTTTTTTGCTTTTTCCACCTTTTCCGTCGTATTTTTTCGCATTTTTCTTCTTCGTTCTCCCTAACTTGCGACCTTTTACGATTAAAATACGATAAAATGAGGGATCTCATTTTTTGGATTACCCAAGATATATGGTTATTTCTAATATCAGAAAAAAGTAGAAATTTAAGGTTCCCTACGTGCGTTTTGAAATTATTTCTGCATAAATTAAAAATATGAAAATTAGTGTTACGAAATATTTATAAATTTTCATAGAGAATGCTTCGTTTTCTACAAGATATTCAGCAAAGATAATCATTTAAAAAAATTTTTTTTAACAACTGTAGTTCTTAAAAAGATTTAGAAAAAAAATGTCTTCTTAGAAAATTGAAAATTTAAGTTGCAACATACATTTTTAAAATAATTTTTCACCAAATTATTTCAAAAAGCGACAAATTTTTGTCAAACGAAAAGTGAACCCTTAAATTTTGCACTTGGTGTGCATAGGGGTTGGTAAGTCTGGTTCAAGGTGTAGACAATTTTCTTTTATGGCCCTGTGTAATTTCATTTTTAGATTGATGATACATACTCTTCTATCCCAGCTCGCACAGCCAGTATCTGAGCTCGACAAAACAGAATTCTTTACTCGCTGCTCTGATGATAATATATTTCGTCCATAGAATATAAAAATTAGTTTGACATCTCACTAAATAAAATTACGTATTTTCAACAATCTAAATTATTCTGTTCGTTCTGTCACAAAAAACTCGAAGCTCTGCCCCAGAGATCAGAGGTTAGGTACGTTTAAAAAAAGGTTACGAAATTAAAAAAAACATACAGAGGGTACGAAAGCTCAAAAATCCACGAAAAGTTCGCCAAGCTCGATGAACTTTTATAGTTTCAAAAACTGGAGAAGATAGTACACGCTAAAAATATGGAAGCTCCAAAAGCTCAAAAGCTTCGACTAACTGCACAATAGTCGGAAGCTCTGCGAAAGTCAAAAAAGCTCGCGAAAGCGTTTCAATCGTGCTTCGACAAAGAGAAAAAATATTCCTGTCCGAAATAATTTCAGCACAAATGAATTAAATCATGGGTGTGCTTACGAGTTAAAGTTTTTGATTGGAAACGTCCAAGTCTGTAAAGTTCGGTGAATCGATATCCAAAGTGATCCAAGCTTGTTTTATCGAATGCTCTTAATCCTGTAGGGGGATGAAAGAGGGACAGAGAGAGAAAGGTATCTCAACGTTTAAACGACGGAGACATCTCATCCCGTCTGTGAAGCGATTTCAAGCTCTGAAACTCGTGGTATCCTGAGTTGAGCTTTTCTCCCCTCTTTTATCCTCTTCCATTTACTCACTCTCTATTTCTCGACGTTGCCCACGTTTGCACACAAACGTACTAAAATATATATATATATATGCCAGTATAGATTATTTGAAAGAGGATCAAGTGTAACAGACCGTTCCGAAGCGTGTCCGCAAGCTCGCAGCAGTTGCAACTCCTGTTTACCCTTTATTTCGAGAAAGCCAAGATTCCCGAGAGACGCTGCTACGTTGGCGAGGAAAGCGCCTCGAAAAGCAAGACAAAGGACAGCTTGCGAGTCGAAAACTGGAGTAAAGACCGTGTAATTGGTGGCCACGGATGGTCTGCCTCCCCCTAAAACTGCGCTCCACCCAAACATTTCATTCGTCAAGCTTTCACACCAGCTCTTTCAACGGAACAATTTTCGAGAAATTCGTCATGCAGGGGTTTTAGAGATATTCTCCGATGATGTATTGTAGAAAAAAAAGCGTTATTTTACACGATCAAACAAAAATTTTACATCAGTGAAAAAATTTAGTAGAAAAAGTTAGTAGAAATAGCCAGTATAAACAACAAGTAGAAATAGTCAGTAGAAATAGCTAGTGTAAACAGTGAAAGCAGCGAGTAGAAACAGAAAGTAGAAAAAGTAAGTAGAAATAGCCAGTAAAAGCAGTTAGTAAGAACAACAAGTAGAAATAGTCAGTAGAAACAGTAAGTAGAAAATGTCATTAAAACAAGTTGGTATAAAAAATTCAATGCAAAAAGTCGACAGAGGAACGCAGTAGAAAAAGACTGTAGGAAAAAGTCAGTAGAAAAATATAATGATAAAGAAAAAAGGGTTTACCGGATTAACGTTAAAAGATTATCTTTCAGAGGGAAAAACGATCGCAACACGTAGTGGAGAAACTGCCACACTGTGAAGCTCCTGATTTCTCGTGACAAGACCCTAGGGAGTGACTCGACTCCATTCGCGTTTCAAATCCAGTCTTTGGCGACCCCTCGCCACTTCTCGTCTCTCGAGAAAGCTCAACGACACCACATACTGTGACCGCGACGAGGGTAACGGCAAAGACGACGAGTAGAAGGAAGAAGAAGATTGAGCATCGAGCAAGAAAGGAAGAAGGGAATAACGTCAACGGGGGTGAAAAGCTTGCTGCAGAGAACTGAGGGGAATGATTTTTGCAATAAATGCTAGATAAGTTTTTCTCTCTTTCTCACCCTTTCGAGCCTTAAATTTATCTCTTTCCCTCATACCGTCGACATTGCTGAAAAGGTGAGAAAAGCTCGTGAGCTTGCGGCACGAACCAACTTCGTTTCCACAAGCTCTCGTATCTTATTATCCCCGTGAAAAGCTTTGAGGGTTAATTTTCGTTGAAATTTTTCCGATTGAGAGCTTGGTGTGCCATTCTTCGAGCTTTCTACCAATTGACTTTCTCCAACCCCTTTTAACCCCCGTCTCTTCAAAGCTCCTTGTATTTTCTCGGTCCATTTTTTCTATTACTATTTGTCTATCCCTCTTGCTCTCTACCGGCGCGTTGCTACAATCGACAAACTCACTTTGCGAGAAACTTTTGGTCCGAGACCGTTACCGGCAAGGCAAATGGAGAGCTTGCAAAATTTAACCCCCGGAACCAGGATAAAAGACAGAGAAGGGGAAAGAGACGGAGGAGGGGGTTGAAAAGGGCTCCAAACGGTAGAAAAGTTTCACATACGGCACGTACGCATATAAAAGCTAAATTCACACGAACGTTGCGCTGGGGGTTCGAAAAACGTGTACACACCCTTATCGCTATTCCATTACGTTTATACATACACGTATGAATTTTCCCTCTATGGCCTAGTGTCACGTAACTCAAAGCTTTCTACCTATTTGCACATTCGCGCTACCAGCCTCCCCCACCCCCTTTTTCCTCCCTCCCACCCCCTTAAACCACCCCCTGAAACCCCGGCTTTCCGTGATATTCTAATTATCAGCCACGTGCTCGGCAAGAGTTCATCTGTCGACTGACGATGAAAATTTATGGAATTTTCATTATATCACGTTCCCTCACGACCCAGTGGCACAGACAGAGACCGGCTAAGCGCAATTGACGCATTTTCCATGCACGTTATACACCGAGAGAAATTTCCATAATGCCCCTCTTTCGTAGCTAATTGCCATTTTAGTCTCTTAAGATTCTTCTATTCGTGATGTCATTTCCCCCTCTTTTTTCTTTTTTTTTTGCAAATGTGCCTTATTTTCCAGTTTCGTATTTTCCGTCGTTCTGCCACTGCTGCACTTTTTTTTTCATTTTCATCATTAACTTCATTTTCGTGCTTTTTTTAAGTTCTGATTTTTTTTCTTTTTTTTTGTATTGTTACTGTATTTTTACCATTGTTAACGAAGGATTGTTTTTGATGACGGATTAGTGGAAAATAGATTTAATATTTTTGCCATAAATAAATAAATTTTCTCTGTTTGTTGTTATTAATATTTAATAGTTTTATTTATTTTTAAACTATTTTGTTTGAATACAATATTTTTATCCCAAGTTTTTTCCTGCTCTCCAATAAAATTTTTTTGTCTTAATTAAAGGTTTTCTCATTATCTTTTCGTATCTTATTCGAACCACTTTTTGAGAAAATTAACGAAGAAAAATCTTTCCACAATGTATCTTATTCACAGGTGCTCGACATTCTTATTCTCATGTGAGATTTCTTCATTTGTCTTGTCAAGATTGTACATACCGTATACGTATTTTTTCCTTATTATTTTTTAATAAAATTTATTATTGACCAACTTTTTGTTCGAGCATTTCTTACAAATCATATCCCTTGAACCTTTTTTCCACTAGTTTCTTTTTCTTCGTGGAAGGACTTCTTATTTGTCTAAAGAAACTTTTTGCACCTATTCATATTGATTTCTAGGATTCGGAACGGAAAACTAGAAAACAGGTCCCCTTTAACTACTGCAGCTATTGACTTCAAGTTTGGCACAGTTCTAGGAGTCATTGACCCTAATCGAATCCGATAATTTTTTTTTTCAATTTTCATATTTTTTTTCCCTCGCTGAAAACTTTCTTCGTTGACTAAAATTTCAAATGTAGAAAACTTATTCGGGTGCACTATTTTTTTAACACTTTTTTTACACTTTGAAATACTGTTCTCTGTGCTCGAGCTACGATTTCAAATTTTTCATGATTTAATTAAAAAAATTAAAGGTTTGATATATTAAAAATATAAATTATGGGGTGAAATATATTTATCTCTTTGATAATTAGTATTATTGTTACTTTTTTATAGTACAATCTACCATAATTTTCCCTCAGAATATTTTTTAAACATCAGCACCCCCAATTTTTTTTCTCCGAGTAAAAATTTATCCTTTTTTCCCCAAGGTCTTTCGTCGTCTCACGTTCCTGGATCAGTCCCAACAATAAAATTTTTTATTTTTTTTCAGATCGAACCGAGGGTTTCGTCAGTACGGAGCTTTCTCGAGCCTTGTTACCTTTCAACCCCCAAACTGTCAAAGAATCGTTTTTTATAAGCATTTGACAGACAAAACATGCCTCGTTTCGCTGGTCTGGAACTCGATTCTTTCATTTTTCTATGGAGCTTTTTACCCTCGGAAGAATAACGTCGAGGCGATTCGAGCTTTAACCCCTTTCAACGTCGTTATCTCCGTTCGACTCCCTTCGCTCTCTCTCTCTCTCTTCGTCGCTCACCCTCTGATGAATGGTCGTATCCGCGAAGGCACGAACCGTCACGCGAAACATTATTTATCGGTATCCAAGCTTCGTTATACACTTCGCAAACGTATGGGCTTTTCCATACGAAAAGCTCTACCAAAACTTTATTCCAGGACGAAAAAAAAGGAAAAAAAATGAAGGAGAATAAAAAAAATACCCAGTAAGGGAGGATTCGCTTGAAAAAAAGAGCAACGATCGCTGGCTCAGCCCGGAAAGTCTTACTTCTATTTTTCTTCGAGCCTTCCTTATTCATTCCTCGATTCCTTTGTTCGAAGATAAATTTTTCTCTAATCCAGAGGCTTCGGGGATGAAAGCTCAAAAGAAAAAGAAGGAAGAATCCCGGTGTAATCCTTGTTAATTAATTCAGAGTCATGGATCGGCTAGTTTCTTTTTTTTTCCTCCCTCTTTTTTTTATTTTTTTATTTTTGCTCATCCCTTGAATGAGGGGTGGGATTTATTAGAGTCAAATATATCCTCGAGTGCTCAATATATATCGCGTTAATGTCCCATTCGCGTGTACAACCGGAACTGCCAATATCTCGTCACGCAATTCAAACTGTCCTCCCTTCGTTCTTCCTTTCTCACCCCCCCCCCTAAAAACCCACCCCCGTTTTGTTTCATCTTCGATTTACTTTTCTCAACCTCGGTGATTTTCCCACGACTTCGCATGAGGGCGAAAATATTCCTTTTTATTCCTTCAAACACGCGAACGCTGCAATTCCGACGTCGTCACCCTCTTTAAATTCCTTCAAGCCGGAATTTTCGTCATTTCGGTATAAAAATGAGAAAATTCTGGCTCGCGTATTCTCCTTCACCAGACAAGGCATGGATTCTTTTTTTTTCACGTTTAAACCAGATTCCTCGAGCGTTAAAAATCGAGCTTCTTCTTACTCTCATTTTTTTTCTCGTTTCTTTCTTTCTGTCTTTTTTTTTCTTTTTTTTTTAACATGACAAAAGGAGACTCTGCTCCAACGGATTAATAAAAACGGTACAACTTTTTTAACGAAGCTTCGTCTTCTGGTTTATTAAAATTAGAAAGTTGCGGTTTTAATCTTTTTCGTCTTCCCTCCGTTTACATATTCCTCGGGGTAGTTTTCTCGTTGGCATTTAAAAAGTAGTTGTGTCTCAGAAATTACATGAACGTGTCTGCAGACACTTAAGGTAGGACATTCACGAAATGATTTTTTTTTTAAAGAATTTGTTTAAATTTTTGATAAAATATTTTTGTTGCCATGTACATGTGTGCATTGAATTTAAAAAAAAATGTTCTGCATAGAATTCCAGATATTCATTATGGAAAATCAGAATTTTTTCTACTTTCACATAAGGGCTTTTTCTACTTTCACATAAGGATTAAATATTGCGATATTAAACTCTGAATATATTGAATTCTAAGGAATAGAATTTCTTGAAATTTGGTACAGATTTTTATATGATACTTCAAAAAAGCTCCAATTAGTTTATTTAAAAAAATCATTGAAAATTGTTTTCCCTCATTTTTATGCATAATTTTAAGTACATTGTTCTTGAATAAATTAGTAACCATTTTTTAAAATAAAAGTAAGCTGTAAAACCTCGTGGTACAATGAAAAAAACTAAGATAAAGCATAATGCTAAATATTTATGCAATTTTTAAATAAATTCTGTTCTAAGAAATGTAAAGTGATGACTTTTATAATCCATAAGACAGCTTACATAATAAAAAAAGCTTGACTTTATAAATACTGGGTTCAAATGATATTTTGCTCTTGGGCGAGAAAGGGCTTCCGTATTTTCCCCTCGAAAGGGGCGCTAACCCTTTTAATTTATGTACATCGTGGGTCTTAGAACTCAGTATTATGCTGGGTTTCCACACAATTTCACTGTACGAAAAGCCAGCGAGTTACAACGAAGACAAAAGACAGGAGCGAGGACGACAACCCTTTACAATGCCACTTAGGCGAAGAAAAAAAAACCAAACTTAGCTCAGAATAAAACCGAATATCACACGACGAGCTCGTTTGACCCATCCCATAATTACACAAGCAAGAAGTGAAAATGATATGTCCAAAAAGTGCATTCCTCAATCAAAATCCCAAAATTGCATTGATGTCAAAATATATATGAGCACAATTCTTATTTTTTTTAATTTATTTTTAATATGTTATTGTAGATGCAAAATGAAGTATTTGTGTATCAATTTTTAGTCATCTATAGTTTCTATAATAATTAAGAAATCGTAACTCAATAGGAGGTCAATTATTTTGATTTTAAATGTATTTTTTGAAAAAAAAATTGAAAATTGAGAAAATATTTTTGTTAGTCTTTATGACAATTTTGAGATCAACATTTGGATTTTCTTTCAATAAGACCCCTTCGATTATTTTTCAAAAAAATTCGTAACATTCTACGTAAAAAAAATTAGTCCATACTGAATAAGGGCCAGACTTTTATTATTTTTTGCACTATGGACACGTTTAATTACTAATTGTTATCACGTTATCCTACTTTTTATTGATCTCCCAATAAATTGATAGTAAAAAATACGTGAAAAAAAAGAATTGCAAATATTAATTACATCTTCGTTATTCAGATACTAATTGTCCTTATTTAATTGTACATTTATTGCTCATCCGACAATTTGTTAGTAAATAATTTAAAATTTCAATCGGAAATAATAATTGCACATCGTTATTTAATTACTAATTTTCATCATAAAATAGTGTATTGCTCTTTTGATAAATTGTCAGTAAATATACAAAAAAATGGATTGCAAATGATAATTGCATATTGGTATTTAATTGCAATATATTGCCATCATGGGATCGTGTATTTACAGATCTCTCGATTAATTATTGGTAAATATGTAAAAACAAATATTGCGAATGAGAATTGTATATTCGTTTCTCAATTACTATAATTTTGAATGATCTGATGAATTGTGATTAAAATGTAAAAAAAATTCGTAAATTATAAATTAATTACTAATGTCATATAAAATTTTTGAAAAGATTTATTTAAATTGCAGAGTGATTTTCTATGAAACTTTTTAAGATTCACTTGGTATTCAAAGTTTTTCAACTTCAATAGAATCTTCCAAACTGTAACTTCTTTTCTTATTTCGGCGGATCTGAACTTTGTGACTAAAATCTTCCTTCTTTTCGAATTTTTAAATATTTTTTCTTTCAAGAACTTTCTTTTATCAGTATACTCGAATTATTGACAACTATTTTTATGAACAAAGTTCAAAATGCTAATGTGGAATGGAAAATGAAAAAAAAAGAATTTTATGACCTACTATAATATAATGTAGTTTTTTGAATTACATCTGACTTTCATTTTTCTGTGTTTTAAGTTTTTTTATTATAGATCTATGAGCCAGAAAATCTCTTTTTTTCTTAAACCCTTTTTTTTGTTTAAAAATTAAATAAGACAAGTTACAGTGAAATATTGCCGTATAAAAATAGTTACATCATGAAAAATATGCACTACTACGAATAGATAAATAATTTTTAAAAATATACAAATTTTTCATAATAAACAATGTTAAATCTCAGCAACTTTTATTCATTTTTTAAAGTAATTTCAAATCCAACACGAACTTTTTTTCGCACATTTAGAAGCAACGTACCAAAATTTGATCCAGTTTTCATATTTCGAAAAATATAGCTCGTACATCCCCAATTTGTCTTCACGTTTTTCCACCCCCATTATCGAATCGCCCGTCAGTATTATATTTCGTTATAATCAGAGCCACAAACGTGTGCAAAATTTCAACTAAACGAGCTAACAAGAATTAGGTGGGAATTCGATCACAAGATTTGACTGTTAAGTGGCACAGCTGTGAAACCGAATAAAACCTGAATAAAAAAGATAACAGTGAAATCAGAGGGTTGTTTCTCATTCCAATCGAATTTCTGAATTTCTTTTCACAAGCCTGGGTGGCTGGTTTCCATTTTTTTTTGGGGTTCATTGGTAGAAAATTTGAAAGCTTTCGAGGTTATTCTCTCTCGGTTATAAAATCATCTCGTTCACGAGGGAGGGTAGTTTCGACGTTTCTCGTGGGCCAAGCGTCTCGGTGTACGGTAGGTCGCGGCCGTTTTTCTGTCTAAGCCACTGTGCACAACAAAAAGGCCGGAACCAACTTCTTGTACTCCCTCTATCATCCCCTACCCCTTTTCACCCCCTTCAACCCCTCTTTTCCTTGCTCTTCTCCCTTTTCATTTTCTCATTCTCTCTCTTTTTCCACTTTTTTTTCCTCTCTTTTTATCTCTCTTTCTCCCCCTTTCTCTCTTTCTCACACATTTTCCTGGTTCACTCTGCGATACTCTTGGCACACGAAGGGTTTCCTTACTTCTCCCAAATCGAAACGAACCCTCGCTCCTGCTTTCACTATTTTCTGTTCTCACGTTATTTTTTCTGTGTACTGTATCTGTGTGCACTATATCTACTTTTTTTTCGTATATATGGGGAATTCCATGCCAAATTTGTCTGAAATTTCACTTATGGCTCTTTTTGACTATTTTTAATTCTCTCACGTTATTTTTTCTGTGTTTATATATTATTATATACCATATCTACTTATTTTCGTACGTATGGAGAAATTTGACTTTTTTTTGACCATTTTGACCTCTCTCGTAATTTTTTTTTGTATGTGTATATCTGTACGTACTATATCTACTTATTTTCGTATATATGGAGAATTCCATATGAATTATCGTGAATTTAACTTTTGACTTTTTTTGAACCATATTTTGACTTCTCACATTATTTTTTCTGTGTTTATACATCTGTGCATACCATATCTACTTATTTTCGTGTACATGGGGAATTCCATGTCAAAAAAGCCTGAAATTTAGCTCTTTGTTGTGAAATTCCCCATATATAAGTATGAAATTTGAAGTTTATTCTTGAACCAATGGAAGGCATTTCTATCTCTGCGTTTATTTTTATTATCATCATATATGGTAGAATATTGACCGACTTATGTGTATGTTTGCAGCAAAAACTTTTTCGTCTGGGAAAAACGTGCATCGACCGCAGTCCTTCGATTCACATTATACTACATACTGATAAATTCTATGACTATAACTATGATAATATTATTGAGAAAAAATTGTACGTACACAATAATTTTTTATCCTTCCTTTTCATTTATTGTTCTTTCTGTAATCCATTCAACGATGAATTGTATAAAAACAACCACATAAATATCATTGGGTATTAATTGTACATTTACAGTAATTTTAAACCTTTCCTTTATTGTTTTAATCTGAATATAAAAAATTAAAAACTTAATAAAAATTGTAGTTAAATTCTTCAACTAAAATTAACTAAAATTAATGTAACTATAACTGTAATATAATTATGATTAACTAGTTAAATTCTTTAATTATAATTTTTATCAAGTTTTTAATTTTTATTGAATTTTTTTAAATTAAAAAAGCAAACTTTAAGATCTTTTACCCTTATCTTCTTGATTTTTTTTGCAATTCATTAAATTTTTATTTCCAACGATAAATTATATTAATATAACTATATAAATTTTATCAGATTTTAATTTTCCATGTCGAATGAGTTTTCATTCTTACTGTACTGATAACTTATGTGACTTCATAACTTTATAAATATTATTAAATACAAATCATCAATGTCCAATTGATTTTTATTCTTTTTTTTACATTTCATTGCTTTTCTACTGTATTTTGTTTTCAATGATCGTGAAATTTTTTTTTATCGTCTCAGGGAACAAAAATAGCTTCGGATGCTTCGAAATTACGATATTGGCTGCGAGACAGGAAAGCTAATATCGACTTGCACATTAGATTGGACGTTTTGTCGAATTTGACTTTGTCGCGGTTTCCCTTATCGAAATCTTGGTCGAGGTCGTTTATCGAGATGTTGCCAGGACTCGGACGATCGTGATAACAGCCCTATCTCTCCCAAGCATCGAAATTGGCAGGATGGGCTGGTCAACGAGCGTTTCGTTAGCTAATCCTCGTCCGGCCATCGAGCGAATAATAAATATTGTCAAATTATAACCAAGTACGTATTTATTGAACAGGTCCAAAAAAATTGAAAATTTATTTCATTTTTTTTTCATCACGAAAACACGCTTAATACGTTCAGGATGGTGGAAAAATATACTTGTCGAAAAATAAAAATGTTGGCTGATCTTTTTTAAAAATTAGCACGAATCTACTTGGATATTGATATTTGATATTATGGAAAGAATTTAAAAATTCTCCATCATTTTTTATTTTTAATACAACATTCGGTCGATTGGAATTTCCAGTTCTTAATTTGAATTTAAACAAAACTACGATGGTTCTCGTTATTGTTATTTTATTATTTTGTTATCAATGATTTTTTTATGATTTATTGTGATTAAATTTCAATCCAAGTGCTTAATCATTGCTGTTTCTTATTAACTGCAATTAATTGTTATACATATTCTGTAAATATTAAGAAAAGATTTTGCAAAATTTCATAGACAGAAGCTACCAATAAAAAATAAAAAATAATAAATAATAAAAAGTTTTTATAATTTGTCAACTATTATGATGGAAATTTACTAACTATTATAATGGAAAATGTAATGATTATATAATTCGTCAATTATTATGATATACACATCGAAAAAAATAAATATAAGTATTAAAAAATAGTACATTTTTTGAAATTGTTACAAATATTTTTACGAAGTAATATTCTTCAGTTTTGAAAAGAACACGATCATTTTTTTCTGCACGTGGTTGAAGCTGATAAGGCTTAGATAAAAATTATGTTTGTTCGATCTATTTCTGTATTGTTTGCTTGATCAAAATATGGGCATCCTGTTCATCTATGTATGTAGCAAAATATTCACATCTTATTATGTAATGAAAAGTCTTTTTCTCAATGAACAGAAAAACTCTCTTTTTGTATTATAAGTTTTTAAGATATTAAATTAAATGAAAATATTTTTAATTAAATGAAATTAAGTTTGTAACTTATTAAAGAAAAATTGATAAAAATTTTTTGGGACAACATACTTGTTGAGTTTTTTTTTACAACTTATTACTAACATAATAAAAACTTTTATTAACTTGGCAAGTATGCTGGCCCAGATAAATTTTCATCAATTTTTCTTCAACAATTAAATGCAAATATACTTGTCTCATTTTTTAATATAGTGGCCATTTTATATTTTGACTGAAATAAATATTTTCTAGTTTCGTTTCTTGCTGCATGGCAACAAAAATCCTATATTCGATTGAAAAAAAAAAGATTATGAAATGATTCTTGCGAAAAAAAAGTATTTCATAAAAATTGATATTTGCTCGAGGAGACATTAATTTTTATGTTAATGACATTCGTGCCTATATTTTTCAAAAGAATTTAAGTAGGTCGATCGTACAATTTTTTTTAATGATAGATGAGTATACCAAGAAAAAAGCTTTTAACATTGATGCTGGCTCAATTTTAGCCCCATTGTCATTGTCAGCGTCATAAATTTTTATATATCTTCAAATTCAATACAATATGAATAGCAAATTCCTATCCATTGAAATTTTGAGTCAACAGTAATTTAATAAGATATTTCGATATACGAAAATGTAAATAATAAGACCAAATGTTTTCACTAAAACACAATATATGTTAGAGATAAAAGTTATCACTATCTGATGTAATACCAATGATAAAAAAATGGTCTGACTTAAGTATAAAAACCCCCTTGGTTTCAACGTTAACCATCATTTCAATTTTAAATTGGAACAACGTTAACCAACAATGGCGATGATAAAATCAACCGTATTGCTCCTCATTGGAGTGCTCGCAGTCTGTGCCTTCGCTCAAGAGAACCAGGTAAGTTCTAATTTAATCAAAAAAATTTTCAAAAAAATGTTGATTGTTGCAAAAAAAAACAGAAATTCACAATGAATATTTGTTAACAATTATAAAACTCAAATGATTTCTTACGAGACAAATAAAAATTAACTTCATATTTGTGTCAAATGGACCCTAAGTACTTGCAAGCAAATGTCAGGTTCGAAATGCACATGGAGCACCATTTTTTTTCTGGATGACTCAGTAATTTTTTTGGTCCTCGTACACGTTCCAAAAATCAAGTAATAGTAGAAATTAAAAAAAAAATTGTGATGAATAGTTTAATTATGTCTTTATAAGTTGGGCTTAATTAGTCAATTAAGGCCAACATCCCTTATTTAGGGACCTGATTGGCTTATATTGGTGTAAATTGGCCAATGCCAGTCATTTTTTCCAAGTCTTTTTTTTCAAAATTAATCAACAATTATATTAAGTTAAAATACACGAAAATTTGCCAACTACCCCTTTAATGCATGCTGGCATATATGTAAGTGAACTTGATATGTTTTAAGTTGGAAATTGGTCTGTATTGGCCTATGTTGGATGTTGGCCCAATGTGTAATTGCATTGTGCTGCCTCTACATATTGGGCCAACTAGAATCAAGCAATAGAAGAATTGTAGAGGTTTGACTGGCTTATATTATTATAAGTTGACCAAAGTTGATAATTCCTTTAAAATCATTTTTAAAAGATTCATGAACATGATCTCAGTTAAAAGTTGATATTTGTTGGTCCAACACTTAGACCCAGCAAATTAAAAATTTGTTCATTTTTAGCTTACATTGGACCTTCATCTTAGTTTGCTCAAAGTACAGAAGTAGCATAAACGTTCAATAGGGATACCACATTAATTTCTATACTTCAATGTTGCAGGAAAATGAATTTGGATCTAATTTAGTGGAAGGCCTCTCCACCCCTGATGTGGCAAGTTTTTTCTTTTTTTACTAACATCATTATCCATTGTACTGGATATTGAATTAGAATCAGGGATGGTCAGAGCTCGATACTTTTCTGACAAATGACAATTTTTCAATAAATAATCTTTTATTACCTATGATAAAATTAGCATCAAGCATTGAAAAATTGTCATTTCTCAGAAAATTATCGAACTCTGCCCATTCTTGATTAGAATCATAATTATTCATTAATTTATTAATTTATTAATTTAATAATTTATTAAATCAAAATTTGATTCATGTAATTATCCAGAAACCGTATCATCGCTCAAAGAGAACAAACTTCTATCCTAGTAGAGCTCAAGAAGTGAGAACTGAATTTGCACAGTTTGAAATAGCCAGACGACTAGCTCGAGAGAGAGCTGATCGAGAAAGGGCACAAAACCGAATATCACCAAATGAGTATTATGCGGAGCGTCAACAGCAACAACGTAATAATAATATCAATCAAGCTGGTGGTAGTGGCCAGCAAGGAGCTAATCAACGAAGAAACTAAAAACACTTCGAAGTGGACAGAATTGTGCTGTGAGGAAAAAACAGCCAATTGATCTCAATTTTGAGACCCCAATGAGAAATCAAATGAATAACTTGTCTAAACAGACGAATAATAAAAATAAATGTTGCATCGATTTCTGGTTAACCCTATAGGACCCTACACAGTGGTTTCCTAAACTCTAAAAAATTGTTAAATATTTTTCAATTGCATTTTTCACTGTAAAAATTAAATATGACGTCTTTTTCCAATTTTTCGTTTCATTTTTCAGGATTTTAACGATGAAATGTAAAAAAAAAACTTCTGTACGATGAATAAAGAGTCAGCTACATCGATTTAAAGTGCTGGGGTTGATGTAATTCCAGAGTAGGGTATTTGTATCATACAGATAGTGCAGGGTTCTAGGGTTAATTTCCTAAGAAACTTACAGCAAAAGTTGTCGACTGTCGACTTGATCCTTTATAATTGTAAAATGAAATGAAAATTTTTTTTGATAAATACAGGATTGATGTAATAAATATTGGGCAATAAAATTTTTGCAACGTTTTTGATACCTATTTTACAAGTATCCTTAAAGTAGAAAATAAACTTACTACTTTACATACCAAACGATATATTGTACAAAGAGAATAATTTTCTTTTTGGACAAGATTCATCTAAGTTTTCACTATTCGACATGTTTTTTTTAATTTAATAATAAGGGTGTTACTAAAATACCTAAATACCTAATAAAGACTTGGAATTTCTTGAGACACAATATATTCAAAAATTTCACAGATATTATTTAGCATTTTGAAGTAAATATAAAGAATATACAAAATTTAAAGAGGTTCCACCATCTTGCAATTTAGATATTAATTTCTAATCCCAACATCCAACACAAAACCCCAGACCTTTATTACTTTCTTGATAATTCGAAATTTTTGTTCTTTCGAATAAATGTTTCTCTGCAAAAATTAAATTTTTCTAGTATTTCCAAAATTTAAGGAGACTGGAATTAAAAATATTTATTTGATTTTCGTCATGAAATATCTCGACTGTGGTACGATAAAAACTTTTGAAATTTGGCACACACGTGCACGTGACACTGAAGAAAATTGATGCAAATTTTTGAAAAAAATCAATCGAGACTCATTTTACAGACCAAACACCATGACATCTGCTTTAAATAACCTCTATTTGATCATATATGAATTTTGCAGGATCGATTCTCGTCCTGAATATATATATATATAATTCTCTCAATAAATTCCTGGACACAGGCTTCGAATACTACGACAGTAATATTCTTCGTCTTCGTGGAACCGCAGCTCCATTTGTGAATACCAATCACTCTCGATAATTTCATTCCCACATACGTAATTGACGATTGTGAATGAATTGGCGTGGAAGCGGACAGTTGATTAAGATGACTGGGATAACAGTTCCTCAGTGAAACATTCTGCATTTGATGCACACGCTTCATTTCTCGTTTCATAATCGAGAATTATCGTTTTATGTCAAACGTGTGCGATTTCGTGTTCAATACGTCAAATAAATATTGTTTTGTGTGGATGGGGGTGTTTTTTTTAATAGTAAGTGATTTTTTTAAATACTGCAAACGGTATTATTATTATTATTAATCTGACATTTATAATAAATAACGTCATTTATAATAACGTCAAATAAATATTGTTTGTGTGGATGGGGGTGTTTTTTTTAATAGTAATTTTTTAAAATACTGCAAAAGGTAATATTATTATTAATCTGACATTTATAATGATAACTGATTATTATTAAGATTATTATTATTATTAACAGTTTTAAAAAATCGGTTGTAATTGTTAATGTAATATTACTACCACGTTATAGTGGCTTTTGGATTGTTTAATATGAATTCTGGGATTAGGCTCCGAATAATTACCATTTTTGTTATTTACGGAAAATTTCTGATCAAATAGAAACTAAAAATCGAGAAAAAAATTTCAAAAATTTTTTTTGAAGTCTCAGAGGGGTGAACACTGGGTCTCGTAGACCCATGAAAAATTCAACTTGCGATATCTTTCCTTTCTCATGAGAAAATCAACTTTATTAATAGTGATTCTTAAAGATTTTTGCAAAACGAAGCGAATGGCGAAGGAATCACGTTAATTCATTAATTTTTTAAAAAGTTATCACACCTTGAAGATTTTTGAAAAAATGGAAAAAAAATTTGCAAAATTTTTTGAATTTTTTTTTCTCCATTTCAAGAGCCTATTCGATCGAAAATTTCCTGTAGATAACGAAAATGCTACTTATTTGGAGCGAAAATCAAGAATTCACATTGAAAAATTGAAAAAACTGATCCAAAAGTCAGATTTTTCAAATTTTCAATATGAATTCTTGGATTTCGCTCCAAATAAGTAGCATTTTCGTCGTCTGCAGGAAATTTCCGATCGAATAGGCTCATGAAAACGAAAAAAAATGTTGTTTTTAATTTTGTGAATTCTGGCTGGGGTCACACAGGGTCTCGTAGACCCACGAAAATTTCAATTTGCGATATCTTTCCTTTTTCTTGATGAAATGTACTTTATAAAGTATGATTTTTAAAGATTTTTACCAAACTAAGCGAATGGCGTTGGAATCACGTTAATTCATTAATTTTTTAAAAAGTTATCACACCTTGAAGATTTTTGAAAAAATGGAAAGGGGTATACCTTCAAAAATTTGCAAAATTTT
>JAPYYW010001099.1:0-46537 GCA_030522545.1 Cremastinae sp. A BG-2022a
ACAACCGAGACAGTCTATTCAAAAGTTTGTTCTTATGTGTTAACTAAATGTAAAATCATCAGTTGAAATTTCTTGAGACAGAATTTATTCAAAAATTGTGCAGATCTTCGTTAGCATTGTGTTAACGTGTTTGCAAAATTTAAAAGGGCTCAACCATGTAGTTATTTAGATATTAATTTTTAAAAATTGCTACTTTTAACATGGGGTCTTATGGGAGATTCGAAAAAGCAACAACTTTCAATGTGTAATATCTCGATTTCTAGATGGTGAAGCTTTGTAAAATTTGACACATATTTTCATATGACATTAAAGAAGACCTGTGCAAATTTTGAAGAAAATCTGTCTCAACACGCTTTTGCGGTTGTACTTACCTTAAAAAAAACGAAAAAGTCACATTTTATCAAAATATTTGATAGCTGAACTAAATATAAATGATTATTGATTGTAGGTACGATAAGTCGAAGCACTCTGAAGTCGAAGGACAAGCAAAAAGTCGACAGAACGGTGTCGACGGAGTCGCTGTCATCGAAAACGCGAAATGGAAATTCGCGGGGCGAGCTGAGTCGTTCGACGTCGGTACCGAGGGATCCAAACAAGAGCGCGGGCTGGTTCAAGATCAAGAGCAAAAAGTCCCGCGCCTGATGGGAAGGCCATTTGATCAATGCTAGTCTTGAGTTTCATTTTTAACCTTTAAGCAATCCTTTCCCCGTACTCAATTATTATTATTATTATTGTTATTATTATTATTGTTCGTCAACGAAGACGAATGTTTCGAAACGAGAGCACTCGAAATGTAAATGCAACATTGTGCGACGAACGAGTTCTTCTTCTTCTTCTTCTTTTTTTATCATTATTAATCGACTAATCAAACACAAAAATACGAGAGGACGAAAAATATCACTCAATTTATTAATTGAGGAGTATAATTCAATTTATTTTTCGATTATTGAAATAAAGGGGAAAAAACGAAGAAAGATACGAACAATTTATACACACGCAAAGTATACACACTTGCACGAAAAGAAATTTCGAGGTGATTAATTGCTTAAGTTTTGTTTTTTTTTGACGAATCTAAAAATTTAGAGCCATCGGTTGGCTCAAATTCGTACAATTAGTTTGGTAAATGGAAACGGGTGAATATTTTTTAAAAGATTTAACAACTGGGATTGTGAGAATCGTTTGAACTTTGAAAAATTGTGTAAGGATTCGTCAAAAATATTTTTTGAAACTAATCACCTGAGTAAATTTATTTATATGTAATTCCATGTATATTAAAAAGTGTAATTAAACTTTATATATTTTCGCTGCTATACTTTTGTCTTGATGTCACCAATCAAACTCTGTATCCACGATTTGTATGAGTGTATTTGTACATACGTACGTTTCATACGAGAAAAAATTGAGCAAAGTAAACAAAGCGACAATTGCATCACATTGTGAGTGAAGATCGTGAATGAAAGGGCGTAACGAACGCGTCAAATAATGCATCATTGATGGAGATGCGAAAAATCAAAATTTTTAATGTTAATTTTTTAAAATAACGTCGAATTCCTCGAAGAATAATCAAACTTTAGCGTTGTAATTTTTTTTTTACCAAAATGAAGAATTAGATAGAAAAATGGGGACTTGATTTTATTTTTTGAATTGATAAGAAATTTAGACTTTTTTTTTCATCTCGAATCGTTAACCATTAAACGCAGCGTTCTCTCTGCCAGATTTACAATTGATAAATTTTACCGTGTTTGATGAGAATGCAGATTTTTATATTACACGCGGTAATTAACGGATAATTGTCAATCTAAATTGAAATCGCCCGAGAGTTCACGAATCTAAAAATTTTGAATTAAACTTGAGATAAAAAAGCCGCAGAAAAGTCACGATCTAAAAAACTCATTGCTTAGAATAACCGTGAATCGTTGTGCCATCATCCAATTTTTCCTCCTTCCCAGATTTCCATTTTCCAAAAACGCATGATTTATTCCATCGATCGTTTATCCCCATTTTCCCAAAGCAACAAAAATCCAAATCTGACGTTCAAATATTTTACCCTGTATAGAATAAGCGAATTGAATTTTTCTTTAGAATTAAATGTAACTCGCGATCGAAATTCCGTCCAATCTTTCAATTAATAAAAAAAAAAGTACGAACGCTGTTACGATTATGTAAATACGTAGTAATTACTTTGATGAATTTTTCTCAAGAGGCCCCACGAAAATAAAAATCAGTCAGTAATAATTGCGAAAGGATGCAATCCTAATCATAAATCGTTCAATATTAATTTTCATTCCTACTCGGTGCTAATTGCGTGTGTATATATAGACAGATAGAATTTAATTTCTTTTTCTATGTAAATATCATAGATTCGTAACCGAACCCTTCACGTTTACCTACAGATAAATATATGAAAAAAAATATATATAAATAAGTATATCTATATATTTAGATTCGTCGGAATAACCACTAGCAATTAATTCGCTGCTGAGCAAAGAAAAATGCACTTTGAGGAGTGTAATGAAAAAGCCAGAAAAAAAGACATTCATTTTGTAACTTTGTCGTATAATTTTTAAATAAATAAAGATAATTTTAAACATTTACATATTTTCGAACGATCTTTTAATTACTATTAATTAAAAGGTATTTTATAATTATTTCATAAATTTTTCAAAATATACAGTCGATCGACGGCTGGAAGTGTGTAAGTGAAATTCAAAGTTTTAAAGTTATTTACCTTACAACAGTCATTATTTTTTAAATATTTTATGGTACGAAAATCATTCTGTCACAATTTCTCTGGGATTATTCATTTTGTCAATACAACAAATTGTTGTGCCTGCTATTATCATAAGAATTCCAAGGTAAATATCTGCAATAATATTGAAAAGTGATCAGAAATCATAAATCTCTTTATAGGCAGATTTGTTAACAATGAGATATTTTCTCACTTCTATGAGGCTTCTCCTCGCCAAGAATCCAGCCTGTGACTGCAGTAAATACAAAAGTAAGTGAATTTGCAACTGGGACTGCAAGTGACAAGTCTGCGCTTCCGAGAGTTGCAACATACAAAAGTGAACCACATTGATTCACAAGGAATGGAACGATGTACTAAAAATGATTCAACTTTTACAAATAGATCCAATAAACAAAGACGACTCAATGAAGCATTGATGAAACAAACAATAAACATCGTGAACCGACCTTGAGGTTTGTAACCAAAAAATAAATTTCCTTGAAGAATTTTTCATATACCGAAGATGCCTTCACTTCATGAATTCCAATTGCACCTTTTTTTAGCAAGGGATTCGTCACTCCCCATATTACCGCGACTATTACAAGTGAAATAATCGAATCTACGAAAAAATTGATGCTAAAACTTTACCATAACCTCAAAAATAGCGAATAGAAATTTATATTCATATTTTTTACCTAATCCAGCAGACATTGTTTGTGCTTTTGTAATATATAACATATAATTAGAAAATACGTAATTTCAACGAATCATAGTAATTTTAAAAGCATAGCTTAGGAGCCATCGATGTCACTTGAATAAAAGTCTAACCTCGAGTGCACAGTGGCTGTCAATTTTTTTCTCAACACACTCGCGTTCCTCTCGCGACTGGAGTAACCTGTTGACGCTCAATGCGAACATAACCTCTTTCATTCGTCAAACAACAAATGTCCAATAATCAATTTTTTAACGTAATATTATCGTTGTGATGAAAATTTGACATTTACAATATTCGAAAAATGTTCGTCCTTTTGGGCGATATTAATTTGTGGAGCTTAAGTGAGGATATTAATATCAAGGATACAGATTTTGGAGCGTTCAAGTGAGTATTTACAACGAAACGAGATAGTTTTATCAACGATATCAAAATTAACATAGAATTTTTGCTAGATATCATGAAAAACGTATCGATGGATTGTACGAAGAAGGCAAAAGGTCTTATTGCCAAAAACGAGGCATGGTTTCAATGCTTCAAAATAAAAAGGGAAACAAACTTAAAGATGGAATCAAATATTTAGAGGTAAATGTTTGAATTAATTCATCTGCATTATTCTCACGATTTATTGAAATATAATTCGAAAATTGTATAATTTAGGATCAACTGCGAGAACACACAGTCGTCTACTGCCAATGGCACGATGAAAACACTGTCCAGTTGATGCTCAATACAGGCTTATTAATTTATATACAAATCAATAGCCTGACAGCTGACATTCAAAAAATTATGTTTGATAAGTACCTGGTAGGAAAAATAGTGCACCATGTATCCGATGGTAAAAATTATTTGAAAATTTCATTCAAAATTGTTTTTTTGATACAATTGAATTTTTTAATCATAATTTTTCAAATTTTCAGTAACCATGACAAAAAATCATCTAGTTTTTACACACAATGACAGCCAGATTACAGTGGTACATCTGACAAGACCCAAGAGACAAGTTTTTGACAAAATCAGCAAATTGGAACCAAGACTGTCGATCGTTGAACTTTCGATTCCCAGTGGGCGTAGACAGGAGAAAAAAATATGCATCAATAGAAGCGGGGATTTGGTGAGTCTAAATTTTTATTGTGAATCTCTCTGTGCTCTCAAACAATACAAATTTTTCACATCCTTTTATTTGATCATAGCTGAAGTAAGGAATTTAAATTAGGATCTTCGTGTCTTAGGTGAAAAAGTGAATCAGAAAGTTTTTGTATAATTAGAAAATAAGTCATCTCGTGATAAAAAAAAACATACTTGTCATCAGATTTTAGTTTGGTGGAAATCAACCATGAATGAAGTTTATCCCTGGAGTCCAGCTGTTAAAGATCACGATCGAGCTAACGTTCATCTGTATCGTTTGACCGGGTATGTAATTTCCGAGACAAGGGAAGAAAATCGTCACTTGAACTTCAGAATTTTTGGTTTCTCGATCGACTGACTACCGCTCTAAATCTTCTCTTTTTTAAATTTTGAATTCTCTTAGATATTCGTAGAAAAATTTAGTCCTCAGGGGCCGCATTCTCGGGAGCTTTTTCTACTTCTGTCACTTTCTCTACTTTAGGACTTTTCGGTGAAGTCGATGGTTTTTCTCCACTTCCGGTTGTTTTGCCTTGTTTCCCCTTTCCTTTCCCACCATTGAAACTACACGGGCCTTCATAATGTCTCTTATGCGCCTCCCAAGCTGCAATTTTCCACTTTGGAGTCGCAGACAGTTGATGAGCCATATTTCTACTAATTCTCGGTGGCAATTGCCATGTATTCTGGGCACCAGTTTGTTATCCACAATTAATATAAATAATACTGCATAAAATGTTAATAAAATAAACACAAAAATTTAACATGGAACGTAGGATCTAATCGTAAAATACTCCCATTTACCTTGAAATCACCCCAGGGAGATCTTTTTGATCGAGGCTGATTCGGCAAAAGACGACCCGAATTGTCTGCTACGAAAGTCGTCGTGACGCAGTGTCTTCTGCAAGGCCACTTGGGATGCCAATTTGGAATCTCCCAATTTCCCAGCATTTCCGGTGTATACGCGTCATTTATCCCATTTGCGTGCCAAAATTGCGACATCTTTTCTAATCGCCTTCATCGACTCTTTTTATTTAAAAAAAATATTACTTGCATTCACTGGTCATGGTTGAGTCTACTGACATTTGTAAATTCTAGTCGTTGCTATGGTCACGTGAGAAACTTTGGAGGAAAGTCAGCAATAAGTGGTAATCGAAATAGAAAGTAGAAACAACTCATTAAAAAATGTATGGCACTGATAATAATTATTTGCAACATGGTAAACATTTTTTTTAGTATACTTATAAGTACGAGAAAAAAAATGTTGCATAACGAAAAATGAATTAGAAGCTGTTACTAAATTTTCAGGACCAAGTTCGAGTTGGCTTGTTATTTACGAACAGAGTTCGATCCACTCTGTCTCACGTTCAACAACCGCCATGAGAACGTTATTCATTCGGTGGAGCAAAAAGTATCTCGAAAGGTGAGTTAAGAATAGTTAAATTTGAACAAGGTTTCAAATATATAATTTGCTTCAAACTGGTGAATAAAATGGAATAAAAATTGTAGGGCGAAGTTACAATCGAGTGGCAGACTTACGAGGTCTCGCAGCAGGACAAATTGCAGAGAATCGAAATAGTATCTGTGCCTTTGCCAACTCACACGAGCTGTGCGATATTTTCACCGAATCAGGACATGCTTCTGCTGTGCTGCATCGACGGCTCCGTAACTTTGCACGATCACAATAAAGGGACGAGCAACAGCGTTCAAGCTCCATTCGTAAGTAAATGAATTTTTTTACTAATTCTTTCGCTTCTATTCATTAATCATTAATTCATTAATTCATCATTAATTCATTTTCTCATAATTTTATAAATACTTATTACATAAATCTTAAGATTCCGACTCTGGCCTCGTGGCACAACGATGGATTCGTATTCACAATTGGCAATGAACGTGGTCAGTTGCAGCATTACGATATTTCACTTCACAGTATCAAGAGCCAGACTCTCAACGATGATTCCACACCAGCCATTATTTTCGATTTATCTACATATTTTAGGTAAAACCAATCGTCACGAGAACATAATAAATACGTTGAATCAATTATCTTTTTTCTTTTGTAGAAGTCAACCAGCTTTTGTACGAATGATGTGGAATAAAAAATTGGATTCTAGAACGTACAGTCAGCGTTTCATCAACGGGGATTCTCTGTTCCTTCTTCTATTCGAACGGTGAATTTTTTTAAATTCGTTACAATTTTATTTTTTTTTAATTTTCAGTAGTGTGTAATATTAAAAAATTTTAGTGGCCCACTGGGAGTGATACGAATCGTGGAAGGAAACAATTTGTCTGGAGACGTTTTAATATGCAGAAATTTGAATGTTTCGCAAGTAGACCGTGCCACCTCGTTATTGTTCGCCATGAATTGGGACACGCATCCACGCGCCTGCATGCATTCTCTCAATCAAATACTGAATCACTTGTTCAAACTGAAATTGACTCCGGAGAGAGAGGAAATGATACAAATTGCTCTGAGAAGCTTTCACGTCCCTTTTCGTCCGATAAGCCAAGCAGTCGAGGACGAATACGGTGACGAGGTTCGAGATCTGACTAGAAGGTTTTTTCATCACTTAATAAGGTAATTTCTCAAGAAAGTCCTTGTTTAAAGTTGTTAAAAGTTTGTCCTTATGTGTTAACTTGATGTAAAATCATTAGCTGAAATTTCTTGAGACAGAATTTATTCAAAAATTGCACAGATCTTCGTTAGAATTGTGTTAACGTGTTTGCAAAATTTAAAAAGGCTCAACCAAGTAGTTATTTAGATATTAATTTTTAAAAATTGCTATTTTTAACATGGGCTCTTATGGGACTTTCAATGTATAATATCTCGATTTCTAGATGGTGAAGCTTTGTAAAATTTTACACATGTTTTCATATGACATTAAAGAAGACCTGTGCAAATTTTTAAGTTTTTTTAATTCTATTTTTATACAAGTTATGCTAAAAAATGAATTTTTTTTTATAGACATCGATTGTTTGAGAAAGCCTTCAGATTAGCCATAGACTTGAACGATCACGACCTCTTCATGGACATTCATTTTTACGCCCTCGTTCTGAATGACATGGAACTGGCGACAGCGGCAAAAAAGAAGGCTCAAAATGTCTTAAGTCGTTCGAACAGCTGCACCAGCTCACGTAATTCATAAAGAACATCAAATATTACATTTGCAAAAAAAAAAAAAATTTTGCTAAAATCTTTACTTTTCAGATTCCACTTGCTCTCGTGCTTCGTGTTCTCTGTGTTCAGACTCGATCAGCGACAAAGAGACGGAATCGTACAGTGGTGAGAGCGAGAGCGAAGACTCGCCGAAACGAGAAAAAACGAAATATCACTCTCTCCTGAAAAACACTTCGAGAGTAAATTTCAACAAAATCCCATCGTTACCAGTATTAGACCCGAGCTCGCTAAAAAACAGCGGCCTGATGTCGACGTCGTTCAGCGACGTTTCACCGCCAAAGTCCGAAAATCTCATGTCGACGGCGTTCAACATTCCAACCGGAAATCTCGACTCGATCGTGAATTCTTCGCTCTCACTGCCGAAGCCACTTGCCACGAATTTTTCGCGTCGTTCACCGTTCAGACTCAACAGCGGGATAACATTGAGCGCGAATTCTCGCTCTTACGACAATCTGAGCAACGACCTCTTGTCCTCGAATTTTGGAAATCTCCGGCTTCTGGGACTCGGCCAGCGGGAGCGCTCGTACGCGAAGTCTACCGGGAATATCAGCCAGAATTCGAGAATAGAGAAAAATTTGTTGGAGGAGAGTATCGCGGAGGATCTGATATCGACAAGATTCGACAGTGCGGAGCCTGACTTGATAAATCCTGACATCGCGCGAACTTCGTCCTTAATCCTGGACAGCATCGACACCAACGTTATGTCGACCTCGTTCAGCAATTTATCCATGAGCACTATCTGCGAGAACAGCGCAGCTTCGGTTTTCCGAAACGGAAGTAATTCTCACATAACTGTCGAAATGCCGCACGTCTCGTTCGTTAATTCGTTGGGAACGAGCAAAGCTTCGAATTCTTACGGTGCTTTGGGAAAATCGGGTAAAGTGTCGTTTTTCAATTCTCCCAACAATTTGATGTCGACATCCTTCAACGATCCTGACGACGTGAGTCTCGAGTCTCTGGGCAATGATCCTGACATCTCGAATTTCGACAACTCGTCCGCGACCTCGGGGCACAAGGATTTGGCCTTGGAGACGATTCCACCCCCGCCAACGATGACTAGCTCGTTGGCGAATTATCTGAACAATCTTCCAAAAAAAAGTTCGTCCATGACGAGAAGCTCCGGGCTGGAAATGAACGACACTGCCAAATTTCCGGCTCCGAGACCAAATCCTCATTCTCAGATGTTGCAGAGACAGTCCTCCGTCGCCAGTATTCTTCAGAGCCAGCACAGGAACAATAATTTACAGCCGATACGAAATTATCGACTAAACTACGATCTCGATTACGTGCCCTTCTACGAGAGTTCGGAAAATCTTAATTATCATTCGTACGTTAATTATGGGGATGGAGGAAGCGTAAATTCAGTTGGACATTTTCAATCGCACTACAACACCCAAGGAAAATCCTCGGACAGCAAACACTCGAGGTTAGGAATGTCTCAAATAAATTCGAGCAAAGAGAAGTCTCCCAGTGTTCCACTAACAGTCATTTCAACTTCGAGCTCAAAAGTCTCAAATCAGTCTCAAAGCACGGTGGACTCGCTCGTCGCGAATGAGAAACCGAAGGTCAAGTTTTCAAATACCGTCACTCACATTCTCGTACCTGGGACGGTGAGTATTTAATTCAAAAACGAAAATAGTCTTTGATAAATGAAGAATTTAATGATATAAATTGTACTTAGGGTCAGGCGTATCGACCTGTACAAAAACGGCAAGTAACGCAATTGCATCCAATGGATCCGAAGAGGGAATTGGCAGAGAGTTTACCTCTGTGTCTTGGAAATGAAGACTATCTTAAAGATTTTCAACCATTATCTAGTAAGTTACAAAAGCATTTAACCCATTTTTATCAGTAATACTAACAAAAAGTATGTGTTTCAGAAGATACGGAAATTGAAAGAGCCAACGAATTTTCAAAAACGGAGGAAGCAGCAAAAATCAAAGTCGTTCATTTTGGCCTTCTGTAAAAAGTCTATAAAACTTGAAAACCTGACCTTGAGCGTGATCAGCGTGTATATACTTTACAAAATTTTTTTATACACGAAAATGTATATTTAAGTGATACTTAATAAATTTCTATATAATGATGCACACACTAAGGCTTATTGAAATCTTTATTTTCTTTTTAGACCGCTCAACTGTTCTTTCAAGCTCAAGAGTTCTGTATCAGGAACATAACGCTTGGACTCGAAGGAAGGATCGTAATAAGTTACGTTTACTGTTACACCTTCTGGCACAGATGCTTCCAAAGACCTCAGAAGTAGTGGAAACTTTGTTGCAGAAACTTCTACTTGTATATTTCTTTGGTACTCGTTCAACTCGTATTCTGTACTGATTGCTGAACTGTTCGGCTTGAATCTCTGGATCTTGTAACTTACTGGTGGAAATGCCCAACTGAAAGTAAATTCTTTTTGGTACTTTGTATCATTAATAAATTATAGAGTACAGACTAAAAAATTACCTATTATCAATCTCAATGTCTAAATAGTCAGCCAAGGTATCGATAAAACTTTGATAACTTTCCAGCCGTGGATAATTATAACTTGTCAATTTTATATTCACTGTGTCATATAAAGGAATTTTAGATTTTCCTGTCTATAACAAATAAACAAAATAATCATACAGTTCGATGTATAAATTTTATGTTCAAGTTCATGATCTTACCTCGAGATAGTCCGGCGTCCATAAGCTCGAAAATTTGGACACTGACGAACGATAGGGTGCGAATGACCTACCGACTCCGACTAACTGCATCAAACCGAATATCTCTAATGTATTGAGGTTATGTCATATTTAAACAATATTATTGATACAAATTATTTACAAATATAATTTGCTTTAATTTCAAACTTATTATAACATCTAAGAGATTTTTATTGCCATTGCATCGCCTGTTAATTTATAATTAATTTAAACTTGTTATTTATAACATAAAAATCTTTAGAGGTTAGGTACGTGAAATTGCGACAAACTTGAACAAAGGAAAAGAGAATGATTAAATTTTACAAATAAATAATTACCTTTCTCATTATAACAGTCGTCATTGTTATTTTATAATATGACGACGGGTTATTTATTTATAAGTGAAACTTTTACTCCGAAAAATATACACCACGAACACGAATAAAAACGAATAACATGTATACATGGAGCTTACGGTCACGTGACTTCGCCAAGTCTCGTTGGCTTCCACCTACAGGAAATTTCTGAAAGCTTTGCGAAATCGCAATTTTATATTTTTAGCGAGTTTGTAGATCTTCGGAAGCAATGCAAATCCTCGCAATGGATAAGTGGATTCAGTAGCTCGCGGTTAACATTCGCAACGAGTCGTTTCAAACCGTACCTACTCAAAACTGTTTCACTATCAATACTAATTGCGTGGTATTTTTTAATCAGTATTTATAAAAGTGAATGGTTATCGAAAGGAGCCAGAATTTTTTTTTCACGAGCAAGTTTGTTTTCGGAAAAAAAAACAATTTTTTCGTCCGAACTTTTTTGAGTTTATCGCAACAGTGGAACATATAAACATATAGTGAATGAAAATTCATTATTTTCGTTCATAATTTTTGGGACTGTCGAATTGTAACAGCAGATGGTAAGAACACGATAAAACGATTTCAATAATTTAAATTTAGCATCATGCGCGATAAGGAGAAAAAGTTGCCTGATAAAAAAATAGTGGAAACGGTCTTTGTTAGCACGACCGTTGACTTTTTTGCTAATTCTTTCTAAACTCTAAACGTTGTCTCACAGGGCATGAACCGGAATTTCCCGGTATCGCATTATCAGTAAAGGATTTCTCTGGGTGTACATAAAAATAAGAATGCAATTACGAGATCTGCTCGTGTGAAAGGATAAATAAGGAAAAATTACAAGATCGAGCGAGACGAGCGAATTTTTTTCCCATTATCTTTTTCTCTCTTTTCTTTTTATAAACCGTCCGCAGAGTCAACTCGGCGGCCTTCGTGGGAGTTCCCAGCAATATCGTCGAATTCTCATACATTCGCAACAAAGATTTTAGTACGCTACAAAACAGAGAAATCCTTGCAAAGTCTTAATTCTCGTCACGTATAGTCAGTTAGCAACAATTTTCGATGTATCTCGCAGAAAAATTATTTTGCTCGTCCCAATAATTCGCGTTGATGGTAAAAAAAATTTTTTATCGTTAGAAATTAATAGATGCGAAAAATAATGCAACATTTATCATAATTATAAAGACGATTTCCTGTCGTGTATCTCTTCATTTCCGGTGATCTTTGATAACATCGAACGGAGAAATGGAAATGTGATTGATAAATCAACCGAGGATGAAAACTGATCAATCGATCGATTTTTTAAGCAATTATTAATTCTTGTCCACGATGACGAAAATGTAAATTGATAAATGGGCGTTGTCAGCGACGTGTATATCAGGCCTTGTTAATACACATTGATATACTCAATTTTTTTCTTGAAACTCAAAAAAATCTGGAATATTCTCTGTATAATTGTTTACAGAAAATATTTACTTTTAAAAAAAATGGGAAACAAGACGGCAGTTCGTTTCTATGAAGCTTCGTGACAGTGATGAATTTTCTCTTCAATTCCATTCGTGAAACCTGTTTCAAGTGCGGAAAACCCCAGATAGACGAGGACAAAAAAAACGCACATATACTTTGCCACTGAATTATTCATACTCGCAGTAAAAAAGAAGAATCGTCGTTACTTTTATGTACCAGTATCCGTAACAAATGAATTTTTTGCTTCGTCTATAATTTGTCTAGTTCATCGAATAGCAATTTTGATGGGATTGAACTTTCAAAAATATTTAATTCAGAAACCAATCAGTCCATATAATAAAATGTTCAATTATCAAAATATAACTTTTTTTTCTTTAAGACTTGTTTTAAGACTTTAGTGCAGATCGAAAATGAAATTAACTCGAATGTTCTCAACTCTTAGGCAATTAACAATCATCTATTCAGACCGCATAGATTAGTGACGAATTAGACTGATCTTTGAATTATTTCCAATTATTTTTTTCCCAATAACTTCGCTGTGACATGTCGCGTGGTTCATTTGAGCCATCATCACCTCAATTAGTCATAGAAGAAACAATTTTTGATATCTACCATAAAAATGCTTCAGGTTTTTTTTTCGTTATCTCGAAATTTCGATCATTTTATCATGAATCTCCTGGATGAGATACTGTAAACAGAAACGTGTTGTTCAGCTTTTTCTAATCCAGGGTTAGCAAGAATAAATTCATCGATCGTTCCCTCGATAAATTTTGTCAGCAAGTGAAGTAAAAGTTGTCGAAAAACGGGTCGAAAACGATCAGAAGAAAATTGTGTGTAAATTCACAAAAGCTATCTTTATATCGGATGAGCAGATCAGATTGTGTAATCGATTGCTTCTTCCTTTTTGTTGTCTGAGAAATTATATCACTGGTCGAATCAAGAGAAGAACGTCTTGTCAAGTATTCTTTTCACCAAATCATCGCTCAAAAAATCTTCATTAAATACGCTTAATTGACGCAATATCAGTGAACAATTTTTTTTTTTGAGATTCTAAGGATAACGGCAGAATAGATTGATCGACACTTTAATTTTTTCCTCCTTAGATGTTCGATTCCGCGAAGAAGAAAAAAATGCCGATACTGGCCGACCTGTCGCGACGTTTGCATTTATTGACTACGGATGCAAAACCTGATCCACCGAGGAATGGAATCACCGGTTACACGAACAATCCGTCACCCCCTCCGGCAGATTCGAGTCAGAAATCTTCGCCAACGGCGCCGCAGGCACCCGAGACCGATACGGAAAATTTACCAAACTCGAAGCACGAAGACGATCCGGAAAATTCAAATTTTGAGAACGAGATTCCATCACCCGGGGATCGAAAAAATTTCAGGGATACGAGATATCCACGTGTCAAGACCAAAACTCCTTACAGATCTGGTAAGAATTATTTCCTGAATAAATCTAGAAGTCAATATTCGCTCGTGCCAACGTTTTCATCGCTAATTGCCAAAATATTTTTGTAGCTCAGACAGCGAACGTAATAAACTACAACATAATTAATTCGAGCGGCGTTAAAATCGGCGCAACGAAGACTTACATCTGCAATGTGAATCAGTGTGCGAAGGAGTGCGACGTTAACTCGAGAGCGGGGCAAACGAGATCGATGTCAAAAGATATTGACAATTTGAGTGCATGCGAACGTGAGATCACTTTGGATGATATGTTTGTTGTTAAAACTCACATTGGCCATCGATGGAGAGACGTTGTCAGACGTCTCGGTTACTCCGAAGGTCAGCTCGAACAGTTTGAAGAGAATCATCGAGGGAAGGGCGTGGATGAGGTGAATTTTCTTAGATCTGTAACAAGAACAATTTGATGTATTATAAAATAAATTATTGTAAAATAATAACGATAATTTTATCGTTACAGATAATTTACCAAGTTTTATTGGATTGGAAGCAGGCAAACACGAAAGACGCCCAACTTGGTAAAATCTTGAGGGTTTTGTGGCTCTGTCGCGAATACGATTGTGCGGAGAGACTAACAGCAGCTGCCCAAGAGATACCCACGTAGCACAGGTCTCGATCGGATTTAAATATTCATCATCCACCGAATTAATATTATCGGCATTTATTTTCTTTTTTACACACTTTATATACTCTTTTTTTTATAATCAAATACCGTGATTTATAAATTAAAATATATATCATATTCAACTTTTCTTGTGAAAATATTATGCATAATGCGTCACACTTTTTATTCACATCATCGAATTTATCTCGAATCTTAAACTTTGACTACTTATATTCTCTAATCGTCAATTTTTTTATCGTAGCATTTAGTTGTTTCGTGGTAACGTGAAAAGGCAAGTGTTGAGCCCAATTTTTGTATAAATATTTGTATTTATGTGCATAGATTTACGATAAAAATTAAACTCAAATAAAATCGCATTAGAGACTACGTTAAAATGCAGATATTTGAAATAGTGGAATAAATTTCTCGTTTTTATGAAAGATTCAAGTCTTTGTCTCATAAGTACGTCGCTTTCGCCGAGTCGCACCTTTTGTTTAAAAAATATTATTACGAAAAATATCTTTTGGATAGTACGATTTTTATAAATGAACTGATGAACTTGGTAGTTATCAAGTTTCCTTGAAAACTTGATGAACGAAATGAAAAACTCTTATGATTATTCGTTGGAGGCGGTAATTATCGAGGCAGTGATACGAATGTTCTTACGTAACAACGTTCGCAGAAAAAATTGCAGTGTACGTCAAGCACGCTTTGGGTTTTTTGAAACGGTAACGTTGCGTTCACTTTGCTCGATTTTGTTTCTCAAAAATTCTCCAAGCCTCGGAAAAATAATAGGAGAATCGTCAATGTAAATTTAGTCGCTGGCTGTAATTTTCGTTTTACACGGCGAGGTCGCGTCTATCGGTATTCTGGTATCGACGTCGACATTCGTTCGCCTTTCGAAAATCTGATTTTTGCAAGTTTCAAATTGCACGAACATTTCTGCCAGGTTTTGATCGGCATCGAGGACTATCACCGGTGCAGGTAGTTTGAACAGATTTTTGTGGTACAGCCACTCATCATGAATATCGTGTATTTGTCTCAGATATTCCAGTGAGACGCAATCTTCTTCTTTGCGAGCTCTCTTCTTTATTCTATCGTGAACAATGTCTGGCGAAGATCGAAGATACACTGTGAGAAAAAAAAAGCAATAGTTGCAATATCTCTACTTTAAGATTCTGACTAATTCAAAGAATTCTGAAAAATCTTTTGATCGTACCAATCAAATCGGTCTCAATGGCTGCATTGCTTATGCACCAGTCATACCAATCCTCCAATACACGAACTTCGACGTTGCTCAAAATCTCGGTACGCTTCATGTTTTCGATGAAACAGCGAGCACTGTAGACGCTTCGTTCCATCACTTTGTAAGGCAGCTCAGTTTTGAAGGTATGAAGTTGAAGCATCGTCAATTGAACGTACGATTGGAAGCAAAAGCCGTTTCTCTTCGGATCTCTGTACATCAAGTCCTGAAGATTTTTATTTAACGATTTGTACTTTATAATCAGGAGATAATTGCTGTAACGTTAAAAAATCATCATTTCTGACTCACCAACAAGTTTGTTCCAGCTACGTTGCGCCAATGCTCAACCGGCTCTTGCAGGACCATCGTATTGTTGTACTTTTTGAAATTGTTCAAGAATGTAGTTTTACCGCTACCAATGTTGCCCTCGATGCATATGGTAAAGGGCCTCCTCGAAATTTTGTACGGCGACGTCATCCTCACGACCACGCGAAATAACACGTTTCTGCCTGAAAAATGCAAGAAATTGCATTAGTAATTTTTTCATAAATAATTTTATCGTGTACCGAAGAAGAAATTTTTCGTGCTTACAATTTCGACGTTTAAAAAGTTATTGAAAATTAAAATAAATGTGCGTTCAAAAGGATGAGAGCGATCTCGATTAAATGATAAAATCGTGAGCACCGACGCGCCGAATCTCGTTTAATTTCCAAAAGATAAATGAAAACTTTCAATTTTTAATGGAGAACCGATTTTTTGAAACAAAAGACGACTTTTGCGACACAGCGACGGTGAAAAACGTGCAAAGGCACAGAGTTTCCCGCATCGCAACAAGAATCCCCGCCAATGTGAAGATTTTGGCGCCAAAATGTGTATGTAAAGCGCGGTCGGGCGGTATATTCCATCATGGCTTCGCGAATAAATATACGAGTCGTTCCATTTCGAGTCAATTAATAAATTCACTGTAGATGTCCACGCGATCGCAGATATCACGATTAATTAAAAAAATTCAACAGGGACGCTCAGATAAAAAGTAGGCAAGAACGATAGTTATTTCGATTATAGAACAATTTCTATTCTTTATTGCGTCAGTTTCACAAACAGATAAAACGATTTGACACGGAAAAGCCCATATGTAGATACTGTAAATTCGTCCTTGACAAATTCATAATATAATAAAAACGCTTTATAGCGATATATATATTGATATTAATTGTAAAAAATGCACAATGCAGTAATGAAATGGTTTAAATATTAATGGATGAGACATTTTCATTAAAATTCATGAAAAAGGGTAATTATTTCGTCATTCTAGGAACAAGCATGTGTGCCGGTGGAACGAACATTTTCGAATACGCATGATAAACTTACCGAAAGATGTCATTTTGATACGAAAATTTATTTACTAACTTTTCATCAAAAATATTTTTTAAATAACACAAAAGACATTATTGAATAATTATACCGGCTTGAATTTCATGAAAAAGTGCAAGTAGAAAAAGTACACACGCGTCGTAGATTCTCGCGAAACTGTCGCGAAATTCACTATTCGATCGAAGTTGGTACCTTTGTAAAATTGGCTTGCAGTGCTTCCGGTTGTCTGTCGGCAAGAGAGATTCTTCGCTTGAAAACCGTTAAATGAGCGCTGTCGACATCCTGCAATATGCTCCGTATCATGTACTCGATGCGTCTATGGTTTTCCCGGTAGCTGGCGACGCCAGGCGGACAAAAATCGAACGAGTCGTCGCCGCTATGTCGGTAGCGGTCTGACAGTTTGAACGGTCGTGTAAACAAATTTCTCGATGCAAACGGTGTTTTTATTAGTAGATTTAAAAAGTGACTGAAGCTTCTTGCAACAATGGGTGTCACTGTGTAAGTATAATCACCGATAAAAGACTTTTTTCAATCATAAAAACTGGTATTCATTACGTACTATCATAGATTTTCCGAATCACGTTTTTCCCGATAGAGGTTATCCGGAACTTTCTAAAAGTTTTTTCGAATGTATTTGTAACTCGAATCTCGGCGTCAATCTGTCAAAACGATGAAATATATTTCAAAAAACAATGCTTTTAATTTTAATGAAAATAGAGTAACGGTATAAAAATATATTCGTGCAAAACGTTTGATTTTTGTTTGAAAATGCAGGCTGCAACAATATCCCATGACGGAAAATCGTACGGGTCCCCAGACGATTGAATTCTTGACGAAAAGAGTGACAGCGCTGGGAGCAGTTCAAGCTGGTCAATTTCTGGTTGACTGCGAAACATACATGTCCGTGCCTCAGCTCGGTGAGACGATCTTTATTAAACTTCTACTCCGTTTACTGGATTTCATTTACAAAAAACAGCGAGCGTAGATATTTATCTGTCGAACATGTCTTTTTTATTAGACGATATTATAATACGGATGTATAATATATACAAACACGCAACATGTTGGTTCTGCCAAGTGAAAATCAGCTTTTCATACAAGGACACGTTACTGCGATTTGTAATAATTGCCTAAATATGTTTTTTTATCGTTTCAAGGTCTTGTGGCTGACCGCACGCCATTTTAAGTACAATAATTTCCTCATGGTCTCTATTGCACAGAGAAGAGAAAGAAAAAAAAATCAATCTTTGTCCAGGATTGGCTTTTATATCTAGACCGGTGATACTACTTTTTGCACTGCCAACTTGTCTGCACACTGTTCTTCTCCCTTCTCGGTGATCTCCTAGCGAGAGACCCTCTATTGTTGGAATAAAAATCAACAAGGCTCTTTACCCTGTGCGCAAGCAAGCAAGTGAGCATTGATTTCGATTTTAAATCCAGTCAGAAAAGAAGTCGCTTTATTGGTGTTACTCTTGCAGATTGAATCTGAAAATGCATTTTTTTGTATTGCATTATTACTTTTATAAAGTTGAAAAGTCAGCGGATTTGTTCTCTCCCTTTTTTTTCGTTTTTATCGAACTTTTGTTCGAATTATTCGTTTTTAAATTGGGAATTGTCATTTATGATCTAAGAAAGGTACAAACAATCTACCGTCTATGCATTTTTACAAAAATATTAATCCTAGCAAGCGCAGCTATCTTTTTGTGTAGAATCTTTATGAATGAAATCTCATTCAGAAGTTTATATCCGCTTTATTTTCACACCTCTCTCCGATAAATGTATCTTTTTTGAAAAAGGAAAGTTGCTTATAGTGTTATCCAGCACACTTTTACATTTCAATTATCTTATTTCGTCTTCGTTCTGACTTCGTATTAATATTTATTGTCAAGAATTATATAGTAAAGATAATTAAGACCCTCCTCAGAGAGAGCTCGACGATTCTCTTATTGTCCAAAAAGGATAGAATATTGAATGAAGAAAAACGCGAAACGCATACGAAACGAGGATAATTCGATTAGCGCGACAGAAATCGACTCCGATCGTTTCTTTTGCAACCTTTTAATATATATTCATTACGGCGTAGTAGTCACTTGTTTATTTTCCCTTCTTCTTTTTCTTCATTATTTTCCGCTATCAATTTTATCTACACGCGCCGAGACCGCGAGCTTTTTGTCGTCTGCGTCCTTAGTTTTTGTTCCAGCCTCGCATTCCTTTTTTCCTCTCTCACTTCATTAAAATTCTTAACGACGACGAGTATAGTAGTTAACCTTCAATTCACAAAAGTGCACAGTGCAGATATTTGTTTTTTTTTCTTTCTTTTCGTATCTTTTTTTTTATTTTTTTACTTTTTAAGGTAATCGGCGATATTGTGCCAGTAATTACCTCAAAGCGATTCGCGCGTTCGGCTATATTTCTTTTTGCTTCTTCTTTCTTTACTTCGGGGCAAGAGAAGGGACTATTTATTATTATTTCTTTAGAGCCATTGAGCATCGAGAGTGACACGATTCTGGCTAAGATTTATATATTTTCTACACTCCGATATTCTTGTCCTCTCGTTCTAATTAAGTACACAATTTCGACTTATTTGAAAAAAAACATCAAGTCTTCTCTCCTTTCTCGTTTTCTTTCGTCACATGACGCTGGATATGGCAGGGATATGAGTCGGATCTCGCTCTGATACGCCTTAATATTGTTCTCCGTTTCGGAGCTCTCGAAACGTTTCGTATCTCGCGCGAATACTTTTTTTTAACGAGATTCCCTCGTTCAAATCGCTCTCACCGCGATCCACTCGCTCTTTTATTTATTTCACACTCTCTCATTCGCTACAAACTATACAAAAATACAAAAAATAATTTTAATTTTAAAGATCCCGGGGGTGACTGATCGATTCGCTGTTTTTTTTTGTTTTTTTCTTCTTTTTTTTTCATCAGTTTTACATTTTTTTTTTCGGCCTCTCCTTCGGCACTTCGCATTTTGATTTTCCCCGATTCAGTCACTCTACGTCTGCTTCACTTTTTATTTATTGAATTTCAAAAAACTTCGATGACTAAGCTAAAGCTCTTACTCGCAAGTTTGGCAATGATTAGTATTGTCGACATTCTTCCTCTTCCGTTACTTTTTTTTTTCTTCACTTAGACAATCTACAAATATGTGAATCACGTAAATCATTATCGCAATTTACATCGTTACTATCGTAATTACGAGATATGATATTCATTTTTATATTTATTTTATGTACATCCGCAAGTATAGATATATACATACAATTATATATATATATTTATATTTATTTAATTTTACGTGTGTATATATCCACACTCGATATTGTCGATTTGATTTGTTAAGTCCTTAGCCCGCATTGATATCTCCCGTCGCCTCGGATTTTTCGCTCTTCGTTTCTCGACAGTCTCATATATTGTCAATTTCTCAAATTTTTTTTCTCCCTTATTCCCCAAGTATTGAAATTAAATGAGCTATGATTGGGAATAAATACTTTTTTTTTTCGCTCATGTTTCCGAAATTTAGAAATCGGGGGAAAAAAGTAGGCATTCCGGAAGGTCCCTGTAGTTACGACAAGAAACTAAAAGATTCGATTCTAATCCGGCGCAACGCGCGTTTTATCTCGCTCGAAATTTACATTCCTAGTTCGGTTACTCTATAAATAGTCGTACATTAATTATTATTATTTTTTGTTCATCCTCTTTTAATCGTTTATACGTACTCGTTTAATATTGTCGTGTTTAGATTTCTTTTTAATCTCATTTATTTAATGACTTTTTTTTTGTTTTTTTGTTTTTTTAATTTTTGAGGAAGGCACGATGTATGGAAGTTCTGCCTTTCGCTTCGGCACAGCGAAATTTTGTGTTTTTCTCGAATATGTCGCGAGACCGTCCAATCTTTTCGACAACGTAAAAATGTAAAGTGCACGCCAGAGCGATACGTCGTTTGTTGCACGTTAAAGCGAACATGAGATAGAAGCGAAACAAAAAAATAGAATTCGGACGTTTGTTTCTCCCGTGCATATTTCGATAAAAATCATCGACTACTTCCGTCGCCGTTTTCAAGCCATTTTTAAATTTTACATCGGGAAAAAGAGAAGACGCGATTCGGAAAAGAATGGAGGAACGCACAAGAGCGAGATTCTCGCTTGGACGAAACGAGACGAGCGTCCGGCGCTCGTTTTCGTCTCGGAAAAAAGAAAGAAAAAAAAATTAATAAATACGATCGACGATCGATCTTAATCGTAATCCCGCGTTAGGCATCACAAGTAGCACGTCTTGTAGTAAATGAGAGCCACCGTGTCCTTACCGTAAATTCTGTACTCTCTCTCATAGTGAACTCTACCCGGGACGTAAGATTTTTCGCTGTAATCTTCCTCGAGGCCGTTGGAGAGACTCTTGTACAGCGTTAGATAATTATCTTCGGAATCCTGATCGTTCTCGTATCTCCGATATCTCTCGACGAGGGAATCGCTCGACCGGAAGAGACTCAGCGGTATTCGAAAATTCGTGTCTCTCTCGAGGATTCTCTCGATGTCGAGATCCGTCAGATCTTGCATACTTTTCGGATAAACGCTTCGAGCCCTCGGGTCGCCGATGTGGTTGTAATCGTGGCGATTCCGGTAAAAGCTGCGGCTCGGATAGCTCACGTCTTCGAGCTCGATCGCTCGTCTCCGGGTCCGATTTTTGGCTCGGCCGGGATTCCTCTGATGCTCGTACTGGAAGCGATCCAGTCGCATTACCGCGTGGGACTCTGTTCGTGTGTAGTCCCGATTTCGCTCTCGGTACTCCTTGAAATCGATGTTTCGACGGTACTTCTCGATAACGCGGCTGCCCGTGAATTTGTCCTCGAGGAATCTCTCACGAGAGCTCTCCGCGAGCCCCGTGTATTCTCGAAAGCTTCGCTCGCTCGAGGTCCCCGGGAGCGGTCCGCCTCGATAGTCGTTGTACGGCACGATTCTGTTTGACGTGACGGACGGAAAACGCTCGTTCTGCTGCTGCTGCTCGTTTCTTCGATTCGCCATCAGTTGGCTCCGCTGGGCCTGGATAAAATTGCCCAAGTTTCGCCCGATTCGGCTCGTCTTCTTCGCCACGAGGCCGCAGTAGCTCGCGATTCGTCGATTACCGCGATCGACGCTCTCGTAGTTCAGCCCGTAGCGGTTCGATCTTCGAACTTGCGGCATTCGCGACTCGCCCGGATCCCGAGGATCCCCAAAAATTCCGGCTCCTCCGCCCGGAAGCGTCTTCCTAGACTTTCTCATGTTGCTCAGCCCTCCTGTGAGGGAGGCCTTGTACTACCGAGCTTGCGCGTACTCCGGATTCATCTCGTCGAGCTGCTTTCCCTTCGTCTCCGGCACGCAGCAAACCACGAAACACAGACCGCAGACCGCCATCGCCGCGTAAAACCAGAAAGCTCCGTGAAGCCCTAGAACCTAAACATTAAATATAACATTTTAAATAGTGTATACCAATTTCTGTGCAGTTATTGCTGCCAATAATTCAACTTAACAAACACGTTTCGAATAAGGGATCCTTCATTTTTTATGGTTTTTTTTATGTTAGTTATAGTATTCTGACTATGAACATTTTTATAAATTTCTAGAGAAACGCGTGTTAAGGACTGACAATCTCAGCAAAAAGTTAATTATTGATATTGAATTCGTAAAATTCAGATTCTGACTTTTACTTTTGCCAAAAACGCGTTTGTGTTTAAATAATCGATCTAAAAAAATCTTTGAGCCATACAAAGACAAAAATACTTTCAACCTTTTGTTATGGACATCCTAATATTCGAAAAAAACCGTGGTTCACTGAGAAAAAAATGTTGATTGAATCTACTAAAATTTTGTTGAATCAACAAAATTTCAGTTAATTTAACCAGTATTTATTGAATCAACAAAATTTTATAGTAGATTCAATCAACATTTTTTCTCAGTGTTCGATTGATACTGTTGGCAAAAGTGTAATTATTGAAACACCTGAAAAGGGATGATTTCAAATAGGAGAAAATGAAAAAATTGACTTTCTTTTACACTTTTTTAGCGCTTTTTACTGACACGCCGGTCGCACATGGTCGTTAACGACCCCATGGTCCACTCGACTCGCGTATTCCTCGCAAACTAACCCCCGGGAAGCGACCATACTATGCAGAAGTGTGCAAATTTTTCCTTTTTTCCCTCAGCGACAAATTAATAACGGAAAATTCCACTGGGGTCGTTAACGACCATGTGAGACCGCGGAGGGTCAAGATTTAGCACGTGTATACGTTTTTAAATGCAGCAAGTACTTACTTGCTGAAAATCCATGAAGAGCTTAATGCCTAAAAAGGCGCAGAAATAGCTGAAGCTGGTGCTTATGCTCGAGCCGAGGCCACGATACTCGAGGGGGAAGAGCTCGCCAATCAATAGCCACGAAATTGGCGATATGCCCAGTGCGAGGGCTGTGGTGAACACGAGAACGCACAGAAGGGGTATCCAGTCGTGTTGTCCCATCACCGTGCTCGTCTGGCTCTGCGACATCGAGTTGTTGTAGTAGGCGTAGCTACCGAAGCCAGCCAAGGCCAGGGACATAAACACGGTGCTCGCAATGAGAAGTGGCAGCCGGCCGACAATGTCGATGAGAAAACCTGAATCGATCGTAATCCCAAAAAAAACAAATGTTTATCAAAAAATCATACTCTCTGCTTTGTACGTTTATACCAATGACTAGAAGAATTCGTATACTATATAGGAAATATTGCAACATTGTTAAATTTAATATTAACATCCATAATAAGATAATGGAAGGTTCTAATTCACCTGATAAGAGCGAGGCGAGCAACTGAACGAAACCGATGGCTATCGTAGCTCCGTGAGGATTCATGCCTCCGAGTGTTTGTCGGAATATTATGACGGCGTAGTAATTGAAGGCATTCGCGCCGGAGAATCGCTGGAAGAACATAAGACCGCAAATAATGGCGACCGGCTTGTACAGCCGTGGCGTAATGACGCTGTTCCGAAAGGAGAGCTCGTACTGCTTCGCCCTCGAAGCGAGAATGTTTGTCTTGATCACCTGCGGAACAGCAGGGATTTAATTCCATTAACGCTTTTTCCCCTCATTTTTTTATCTTCACCGCTAGAGCTTAAACGCATCGCGATTGTCGCATATCGCGAAGAAATCATCGCTACAGCACACTCGGTGTTACGTAAATGAGCGAATAAAATAAGATTACCTGAAGTTCTTGCCTGATATCGGCGTGCGGACCTCGCAGCCATTTCAAGCTACCCTCGGCCTCCTCGTCGCGTCCGTTGAGGACGAGATAAGACGGGGTTTCCGGTATAAAGAGCGTCCCGACGAAGAGCATCGAAGGCGCGATCGCGACGAGCAGCGCGCTCTGTCTCCAATTCAGATACGATCCCGCGATGTAAGATAGCAAAACCCCGACTTGACTGACGACCTTGAGCATCGCGGACAAACAGCCGCGAATCCCGGGCATCGATATTTCCGATATGTATACCTGGGCGACAATCGTTATCAGGGAACAGCACAGCCCGCCGATGAAGCTCGTCGTGTAAACGAGTTCCACGCAAGGCGCGACGCCGGTAAGTATCCAGGTCGCGGCGAGCGGGAGCGACGTTACGCGCAGAGCGAGTCTTCTGCCCCGTCTCATGATCCAGTCCCCGGTCATCGCACCGAACCAGGCGCCTAGCATCGACAGCGAAGCTACCCAGGAAGCCTCTTGCTCATTTACCGAGAACGCCAACCTGTCGATAAGTCCCAGACGCCACCATTCGTTATTCCATCTCTTACTCATTACTTATTATTACAACTCTCTTCCAGACCGCAAACTATCCCAGCCACGAGTTATTTATTATTTATTTCCTTGATTGCTCGGCCAACGGGGGGGCTTTACGAAAAAAAAAACTGTCTCTTTCTCATGCAGCTATATGCAACCAGTTGATCAACCTCTTGCAGTTAAGGAGGTTTCATCGTTTCTCGCGTGAAAATTATTTTTCAACTTTTTTTTCACTAAAATTTGACATACATTGAGATTAAAGTGATACATAACTTGTGACCAAATTTTAATAATATTCATCGTCTAGAAATAGAGATATTCATTTTTGAAAATCGGTTTTTTTCGTAACTTCTCATAAGACCGCGTGTTAAAAGTTATAATTTTACACAATTAATAATCTCGACGTCTACTCGATGAAGCTTCCTCTGATTTTGCGAATCTTTTAATAAGATATCAAAGAACGTCAATATAAAATTTTAAGACTTCGTATGGGATAAAAACGTCAGACTTTTCATTTTTTTGCTGTACGGATTCAACACCCTTAAATCCCTAAACATAGTTTGAGAAATTCGCACAATAGACAAAAATTTATCGAAATATTGGATGCGTAATAAAATTGTGTTATTTTAGAAATTTTTACCAAGTTTCGTTCGTTGTATGGTAAAGATGTGGCGGTTGGTTGTCAAGAATAGAATCAAGAGCCGGCGACGTGTAACCTTTGGCGAGTCCCGATGACAGTGTTCCCATCGACAGCGCCAGCGTCGCTAGGACCTGCAGAAAAATAAAATTACACTCGTGTAAGATTGGCTCGCAAATTCTCGAAGTTTGTTCTGTATCTCATACATCGCCAAATCTTCCATCGCAATTCCATTGCAATCATCTCGTCGCTATTCTCATTAACCTCGCGCTCGTTTATCGCTTTCATTGCTCCTCACTCCACCCGACGCTCCTTGCTCCACATTCGGTTCCACCGAGCAAAGAACCGAATTCATTTCCTGGCTCGCACAAGACGGGAAAATGTATTATCTGTGTATTCGGGAACTTTGCTATCATCGCCGATAAAATATATGCCGGTTATTATTCTCTTCTATTTTTCTCATCCAAGAATGTCGTTGACATTCTTTTGTTATACTTGTCCCTTTTTTGATCATCAAATTTAATTTTTAATAAAAAAAAAAGAAAGAAATATAAGTCGTACGTTTCTCCCTTCGGTTTTAATGTTGCAGAAGTGAAAAGATTTTCTTTAAAATTCTTTTCCATCGTGCTTCACACAATTTCATTGATCAATCCGTCGTCTACCTTTTATATCCGCAGTGCAGTAAACTCAAGTGTGATGGACAAAAGACTTCTCTCATTTTCAACAGATTGCGAAGGCTCGGATTAAAAACCACGCGAGTGCCAGGCACGAAAACTTTTCACGAGGAATACCAAACGTTTCGCGTGTTAGTCTCGCTTAATATTTTTTTCCCTCTCCATTCAGCTCTTTCACGTCTCGGAGAATATCCTTCCTTTTCGCGAGTGCTGTATTGTCCGCCACTATTTATTATTTCCTCCGGAATCCATTCTCGGATATACGACGATCGTTTCACTTAGCTGACTCGAGGGGATGGTTGGATTTACTACTATATTTTAAAAATCCCGATGTTCGATGAATCTTTCGATCACGGCTCATCGATGCTGAGAATTAGCATTACAAAGAAAAGAAAAAAAATTGAGAAAGAAAATGATTGAGAGATGCTCATACGTTTCTGCAGTCTCGTAAAACTCATCTGCATTTTATTAAAATGTAAATATCCGTGTAATGTCTATTTCCTGCGGCGACAATGCGCTACTTTAGTCCACCACCGTTCAGTCAAATGCATTTCTATATACATGTTGCGTGGACACATGAATACAACATTGTGCAAACGAGAATGTGTCGTGGTCGATCTGACACTTTATCTCAACGCGTACAACTCGCGTGAAAACCTTTTTTGTATTCAGTATACGACGCGCGGACCGTTCGTTATTTAATTCAAGCTGTTTTTTTTTACTACTTCGACCAGACAACCTTCCAAATTTTTAAACGTACATTTTATACTCTCGTTAAAAAAAAAGCCCATATCGGAATTCATTTTTTGATGAATAATTAAAAAACTTATTTAGCACCGTATGAAAAATGTCAAAAATGTGGTTTGACGTAACGAAAATTGAAAAATTTGAGAATTCCAACGGAACGAAGACTCTCGAATCGATACATAGAGCAGTGTCGGTTGCACCTGTTGTAAATTCTGTCGATATTTCACCCCAAAGCTCTCCCGTCCTCTGCAGCGTCGAAGCACCGGCGGAGCTTCGCGTCAGTGTACATACATCATGAATGGGTTCGCGGGGATACATATACAAAGTCTCTTTAACATAAATACACAAGCGTTCAGTGTCTCGTGAGGGTCGCCAGAGTTTTAAGATTTCACGTTGTCTGTACAATTTCGCAAGCAAGGCTTTTCTTGTAATTAGGATTACCAGCGCCGCGAGTTAGGGTTTTTATACGGTTGGAGAATGGCCTGACAGGCAATTCGCCGATTGTAAAATTTTCATGCACTCGGGTGAAATAAAATCGTAAAGGAAACTATCGCGTCTGAGTGGCGAGCCACTCAATTAGAGCGTCGTTTAATGCGGTTATTGTAGACGCAGAGTTTAATCGAAAATCTGGAGGTAAGTGATTGAGCCCGATCGTTTCCATCTCAGCATGTTCGAGAGTTATATCTTGGCGCTTTTCCTCTTTCCGCACACGTCCGTACTCCCTCACTTTATATATATATATCTTTCTCTCTCTCTCTCTCACTCCCTTCTATCTCGAATCGAAAAGCTCTAACCCACATCTCTTTACGTGTCAAATCAAGTAGGTTACGCCCACTTGTTTTATACCCGAGCTATATTGTGTACGATCGCTTGGCAAACTTTCGATATGATGATGGAGTTCGATGGAAATTCTCCGACACACATCTCGCGCTCTCTCTCTCCCTCTCTTTCTCTCTCGCGCGCGCGAGAGTGCGCGCTTCCAGTTGTTCACAGTCCTGAGAAATTCTCTTCATCCTCGCATTCTACATCCAATCGTCTTTTTCTGCTCTCGTCTCTAAACTGGGCCATATTCCACATCCGAAGAGAATGGGTTATTACTATTCCATAGTTATCGGAAAACTACGCGATATCTCATTCACAAATTCTACTCGCAAATCTTCCATGCAGGTACACAAGTTATCTCGATCGCGCTTCTTCCCTCGCTCCCCGTTCCATTAAAAGATCGGGAGATTCCAAGCGTGACGATTCTTTTTCTCACCGGAATCCATCGCAAGAATCTTTTCACGCTCAATGCGAGAATATCAATTTTTTTTCTTTTTTCAGCGCACAAACGATCGTTCGACTTCAAAGCCCGTTCTCGTATATTTTTCTAAATTGGATCCCCGATCATTCCGAAAATCTCTGGCATTATGAGGAATCTTTTATCGTCTCGCTCGCGGAGCGCCCTTTATTTATTTCCTTCTGCCGTGAGACCCATTTCCCTGCTTTTGCCACCTCCCTTGTCGTAATTAGAGACATTTTTGGCTTCCGTCGGCAAATCTTTGAACCCGCTCGGACCCCTTCCCGCCCGGCCAGACGTAAAAGACTAACGAGAAATCTTACCTGCGACAGGTGTTGCGGCCTGGTCGCCGTCGAAGTCATGTGCACCACTGAGGCCCTCGGCATCCTGAAACGCTCGTCTCCCTCTTCCGGTACAGTCGTCACCTGTAATGTGACAAAACTTGCAACGTTATCCACTTGCATTTACGCCCAATTCCCACGTTTTTTTCCAATTATTTCTACTCCTAATTACGCTCAATCAAACGACCTTTAATTATAAAAAATCGCCTCGTGTGATTCTTACAAGAAAATGCACTTTGAATTTGTCAAATATTTCGTCTGGCGAAAGTACTGGAAAAGATTCCTTAAAAAAGCGCCCTCGAACTTCTGAAATAACAATAAACAAAAAGCATTCCATTTTAGCACTTTTATTTAACGATGGCTCAAAGTGGAATCGAGTTTGACTCTCTGCCAAAAATCCACTTTGACTCGATGTACATTTTTTTCCCGAGCTCGTTACAAAGGCCGCGTTGGAAATATTTAATAAAAAGATTTCTGATAGGGCATATATATAGATGTATATCTGTAAATATATGTCTATAATAACACGCTTTTGAAGCGAGGGGACGAAAAGAGGGATTCCAGATTTTACGTTTTTCTCCAATTTTGTTTCGTCTCGTTTTTTTTCTCTTAACAAACGAAAAAAAAGCGTTATAACCTGCGCGCACACGTGAAACGCGAAACATATGTTGTATACAGTTAATTGGAGATTCGCGAGGAGATAGGCGGTATGGGAGGGGAAAGGAAGGTGTGATGTGATGAGAGAGGACTTCTTGGATCTTCGAACCAGATAAAGAGCCTCGCTTAACGTTCATAAAATAACCATGAGCGTATATATGCAGACATGAAATATCTATAGTTATATAACTCGTCTTTTTAAGACGATTTTTCGTTCGGAGTCGAGTTTTCTCCGCTTTGAACTCTCTTTGCCTACGCGTCGAGTGATATATGTCAAACACGTCTAAAAACAATCCAAGAAGCAACTAAAAAATATATCTCGGTCAACTGACAGTTGGCCATAAAATATTGCTTGTTCGTGTGTCAAAATGATGATAAAATATTTTTAATTCGTCGAGAAATACACATTTCTCGCCCGACAAATAATTGGAAGTAAAAGTTTTTTTTTTTAATGGCTCGTTATTGTCGGTAGAATCTGCAAGATATTCAATCTCTAGAAATAAAATATTTTTTCTGTCTTCACGGATGAATTTACGTGGAATAAATCGGTAGATTTACAAACTTCGAGTTTTTGTTTTCTTGATTTCTTTTTTTTTTGCGTTTTGCAATAATAAAGCGCGCGTCTCGCGCATGACTGGACTTTAATGGACTTTGTTTTATCGTGTGTAATATTTCCATAATAACACAATCTGCACGAAAATTCCAGCGTGCGCCTCCTCTCCTTCATTTTTTTACGGCGTCGCTATTACCGCGCGGGCCCGAGTGTGCATACATCAAGACGCATTTATCGAGCAACAGCACTCCCTAATAATCGTTGCACTTTCGTTCGACGTACGACCTAAATATCGACCGGTGCGCACTTTTCTCGTGCATATAATTGCGGGATGAGCGAAGAAAATACCGAACGATTTTCGTCATTCGTGAGAATGAAGAGAGGGAGCTTTCGTTGCACCGAGGGAAGAAAAAAAAATCCTTGCTTCTTAAAACGCAGAGAGAAAGAGAACGAATAATAAAGAGACCGAGAGAAATTGAAGAAACGTTAGGCGACATTGAAAAAGATCGGGAGAAAAATGCACGCTTATTTTTTCTTCTCTTCTCCTCGGTGGCGTGCCTCCGGAACGAGCCGGAAGTGCTCCGAGCTCGAAAACTCTTCAGAGTGTATGTCATTCCTCTCACAATATATTATTCCTTGACGTCTAACAAAACGAAGAGGGGACTCGACCATTTTCCTCTTTTGCTCTGCTTTCTCGTCTCTCGCGCCTATGTATGCATTAGTCGCCTTTCCCGTACGAGAAGAAAACATAATCCGTGCGGAGCTGCCTTCCCCGTCGAGGATTAATTATTCGAGAAACAGCAGAGAGTGTCCGCGAGAAAAAAAAATTAATGAATTTTTGAGAGAAGAATCATGAGATGGAAAATCGCCTCGGGGCGTTCGAAAATTGATCGTGCAGGAAAATTAATTGAGAACAGCGGAACCGTATATAGGATTCCGCGGTGAAAAAAAAATCGAGAGATTTCCGGCTGAAAGCTCTCCGAGCCCGCGTCTCCATATTTTTCGTGTGTATGCACACGCGAGCGTATAGATGCTTTCGAATTCAGAAATCTAATCCTTTTTACCTCGGTAAATCGTGGATGCTTTGCCGGAGAACGTTGAAAACGAGGTCCAACCTGCGCCCCAGACCGTCTCAGCGATCAATTCGATCCAATTGATTTTTTTTAAACCCTGTTTTTTTTCTCCCTCTCCACTTGACTCTCTTTCTTGACCTCGAATCCAAGCATTTTTTTTCTCTCTTCTCAAGCTCAGAATCTTCCGAGAGTACTTTGCTTCCGGGCTGATTCTCGTGAGTGATTTACCGAGCGGGAGTAATGAATCGATGTCGCGGAAAATTTATCCGAAGCTCCGGCGCATTACCGGAGTAATCCACCTGGGAGTACAAAGAGATCGCGAGACAAGGATAGAAATAACGAAAAGGTCGACCAAAAAAAAAGTTCTCGTGTGTGATAATCCGACACACGATATCTAAATAAATTTTAAATTATTTCGAATCGATAAAAAATTCGTCTTCCAACTCGTAAATATCGCAGATAGCGCGAGAGAGGTCTCTTTAAGCCTTCCGAGGACAGAGTGCACGGTCAGATTTACACTTTTTTTTCTCCTCTTTATTTCTTTATCTCTCTTTTTCTTCTTATACAGAAAAATCCCATCCGCCACGGAGACTCGTACCATCTCATTTATTTTGGTATTACAGTCCTCTCTCCCTCCTCTTTCTCTCTCCTCCTCTTCTTCTTCTTCTTGTTCGCTCTCATATTTTCCAGGACCTTCGACCCTCAATGAAGAGAGAAGACCGGAGCGAGAGTTCTCGACCTCGGTCTCGTCCCAGCCGTCATCTCTCTCCACCCCAGACGCATTTCAATTTTCACGAGATTGACTTCCATAGCCCCGTAACTCTCGTAAATATATCCGCCTATATATCCGTCGCGTTTTTAAAAACAAAGTTTATAATCCGATCGTTCTAATCAAACGACTTTTCGCCGAGCGATGCGTGAGAAAATGCGATTATCGGAAAATGAAGTGGCGAATCTTTCTGGAGCGTAAAAAAAAAGTGGTAATCAGGAGAGAAACGGAGAGAAAAAAAATGAACGTTGAAATGAGAAGAGCAATCGCAAAAAAAAACAGAAAGTGAAGGAAATACTCATCGAGACTTTTTGACGAGGTTGAAAAGGCCGCCGGATAAATGACAATAAAAATATTTCGTATGCATTTAACGCGAGCGCGGGACTTTTCTCGGGATTCCTGAAATTTATGAGATTGCGCGTTCTCAAATGGTGGCTGCGATTATATCGGAATACCTGGATAATCCTACTTGATATATAACCGTATAGATATGTAATTAGAGTGCGGCGATGATCCGCTTGGACGTTTCGTATAGCGGAGAGCTAACGAGTGCCGGAGCTCGAAACTCGTCGAGAGTGTGACAGGGACTCTCCATGCGCGTTGTCTAGAGCCTCGCGAATCCACACTGGTCGAGATAGCCGAGAGGCGCCACACACAACGACCATCCCCAGACCGATCAATGTGGACTGGCTAATTAATGCGTATTTCCCTCTCGCTCTCTCTCTCTCTTTCTCTCTTTCTCACTCTGCACATTCTCCTCATTTCCACTCCAAACGCATTTATATCTCCCTCTTCTTCCACACGGATATTAATTCGATATACCCTCTGCACGAATGATTGCATTCGGCGCTGTGTGTACACTCGGAATATGGGAAGTATATCGCAAAAGAGAAAGAGAGAGAGAGAGCTATGTGTAATTAGCTCCCGAGCACAAGCGTATACGGAATTTTAAGCTTATTTTCTCAAAATATTGATATTCATTTACGCTAATTACATCTGCCTTCTTTACCCTTTATTCTATTTTTTTTCAAATTGATGCAGATTTTTGTATCTTTGACGTACGGGATTCTCGCCATTTTATTTTTTCGTTAAAATTGTCTAGACTCTTTTATTTTGAAAGTATTTTTTTTTATTGATAAAAATGCATGCGTCGATCGGTTGGACTGACTGAATGTATATTTAATACACTGACCTGTTTTCGTAAATCTTGGCATTCTCATATTTCTGTCTCGTATTTGTATTCGCCGCGTTGTAAACACGCGTTTGGTCCGATTATCAAGAGAAGGCATTAAGATAGTCCGAAACAGTGGGAAGGAGACGCGATAAAAATTCGCGCTGTGTATTCTTTGCTCTTCGAAATAATGGTCTGTAATAACGGAGCAAAAATATCATCCGTTCGGCCCTCTCTTCTCGAATTCAATGACTCAGTCTTTTTCCGCCTCATCGTATTTCTTTTTTCTCGATTTCTCTCCCGGTGTAATTTCTTTCCCGACGGGGGGTAAATTCTTGTAATGAGACACGAGACTTCGCTTTCCTGAGTACTCGTTTTTCTCTTCTCGTTTTTTTTAATCCCCAGCGCAATTGCATTTCTAAGGTTATACGGGATCCTCTTCTGTTTGTCCTGCTTCCAACGTCTCGATCGCTTTTACGAGATCGATTCTTTTTTTTTCCAATCGAACTGGAAGTTGCAGAAAATGTGTTTCTTCGTTTTTCTTTTATTCTCTTCGTTGCTTCTCTTTTTTTTTCGTTTTACAAAAATCAGCGAAATTTCGATCGTAATCAATTACACGTCAACGAAAGAGAAAAAACGCGAATGTGTACTTCGGAACAATCGTATATACACGTATACCATACGCTCAGGGACGAAAATAAATCGAATAGAGCCACTATTGCGAGTCTCTCGATTCGCCACGCACTTCTCGCCACGTAGGATTAACTTTGTCACGTCGATGCTGTATTTTTAGACCATAGCGTATAGACGCCGATAGCGCAACTCTCGAACAGAGAGCAATACACTTTGGTCTTGACTCTCTTTTCATGACAATGATCTCACCAAAAAATATGATTTTTCAAAGCATTTATTTTTTATACAATATTAGAATCTTTATAGATAGCAATGTAAACATTTCAATTGTATGAAATTTTTCAAAAACTCTCTTAAATAAAATGTTAAATTTATTCGAGTATATTTTTTTTTCGATTCGTCAGATTCTCATTGTGTTCGTTTATTGAAAAAGATTTTTCGTGTTGCTAGAAATTCGAAAGCTCTGGTTAAAATTTGCTGAGAAATAATGACTTTGCTTTTCCTCGTATATCCAAAAAAATGCTATTTTTGCCCGGCAGATTTCATTCCGCAATGAAATATGTTGAAAAGATGTTCTTTCTTTTTCGGATCTCGTCAGAAAACGATGAGAAGCGTAAACATGTCTGCGAGTTTCCGGAGAAATCTCGGACTTGTGATCCCGAGATTTTCGACACTCCCGCGCTTGCTCTGGCAATTTTTTTCTCTCGGTTTATTCACATTTTTTCAAAGAATTTCCCTTGTCTTCGAAGTATCGAGCTGGATCGATCGAAAAAAAGTAAAAAAAAAAACGTGTAGATCTCTTTTTCTACGATTCGTCTCCTCGTTCAAAATTCATTTCGGCGTTTCCGCTGCTTATTTTTTCTTCCTGTGTAAGAGCCAGAGCAAATATTTGGCGCGTGTATATTTTTCACTCGTTCGCGACAGAGAGATGATCCTACCTCTCGCTTGGGTTTTTTCTCTCAGACATACATTGCAGAGAAACGAGAACGAGCAAAGAAAGAAGGAGAAGACAGAGAGAGAAAGACGAATATACCGCACACATACCTTTTTCCATTCACTGAGGAAAAGAAAAGAAAAATCTGTCATTACGGAACGCCAATGACATTCTTTTGCGATAATGAAATATCGTACCGTAGATTTAACTGCAAGTCACCGGCCGAGAGAACGGGGTGAACAAGCGTGGGAGGAATCACGTCGTCGGGTTATGTCATGTACAAGAGAGCTTGCGGATGGATCAAGAAGGGCTCACGTGACCAGGCATAAACTCCGGAATAAGTACAAACAAAATTTATATTCCAAAGTATGGGCTTTTCCGTAAAAAATTCATTACAAGTTTTCACTCAAAGAATATATTTAAAAGAATAAATGAATATCCTTTTTTCAACGATAATTGAATAATATTTTTTCGAGGCACGAAAAATTATTTTCATCGCTGGCAAGAATTTTTTTTTCGATAAAAATACTTCGAATTTTGTAATCTACGAGTTTCATGTCGATTGAATTTTGCTATGTGAAATTTGCATATACATAGGAAATGATAAAAGCCTCGCCCTTCCGGCTCATCGCTCGGACTCACGGTCGCAATGTACTTCGTCTCTCCCACGAAATTAGTCGTAAAATCGAGCGTTCAACGTTTCGAGCGCTTCCTCGATTTTTGCTCTCACTTATTACTTCCTGGTTTCTCGCTAGGTGAAAAGTAACGATCTAGAACGAAGGGTTGAAACACTTCCGGGGATGCGAAAATTCTTTTTTCCCTTAATATATATTCTTCATCTTGTGACAAAAAAATGTGTTCGATTTTATATTTAAATTATATTTTTTCGCATCTTAGTACGTTCAGAAAATTATTTTTTCAAAAAGATTCACTTGTGTCTGTAATTCTCACGCTTATTTTCAAATGCAAGGGGAGAGAAAAGTGCACATGTGCAAAAATATGGCAAATTCTATAGAGGCTCACCCTGGGCGAACGATTCTATTGTTTCAAGCTACCACACGGCGTTCCCATGTAAACGCGTGTACATAATGTACACCAGAGACGAGAGTACTCGGCTGCAAAGTTGAGAAATCACAACTTTATCGATTTGAACTCAGACATTGCCCCGAGGCTGGTGCACTTCATTTTTCTTTCAATCCAACGTCGTGGATTCTCACTTTCGTGTCCACTTTATTTCTCTTGTCACTCGGCTTCAATCGGTTTTCTTATTTATTACCTGAAGTTTTTTTTTAATCTCTATAATACACACATTTGTCATAACAAACAATTAAAAAAAGAATAAAGATTGCTTTGGAAAAGAAATTGAATTTTCACTCAAGCCCAGGAAAACGATACAATTTTTTCGTTACATTTTTTTTTTTTGATAACCGCGCGATGAGTAAAGTTTGCTGAAGGAAAAATTGATTTTTGCTCAAAGCGAGCGAGGGCGAATGTTGATACGGATTTTGTGTACATGTGGATTCTCGTTTGTACGTGGGAGCAGCCCGTATAATCTGCACACAGAGTCATTCTACGTGTAGCATTGAAAGGTGCAACCCTTTCATTAGCGTGTAGGCCACGCGCTCCATTATGCCTAACAAAACATCTGATTCCATTGTCGCGCTCGCTTTCTCTCTCGTTCTCTTTTTCTCCGCGAACAATGAAGGCCCGACCGAGGAAGCCGCTCGCACACTCTCTCGCGCAAAACGTAGACAGAGGATCCGTGCACGCGCCTCTTCACAATCGACAAACTCGCAGCATTATTATTGCAACCAGAGCACTCGAGAAATTGGCAAATTGCAATATCGCATCCGAAACGGATTGACACCGGACGCGAAGAAAAATAAATCTCAGAAACATTGACTGAGGTCTTACTTTATTACAGTTACATACTATATATGTTAATTATTCGTTTTATTATATTTTTACGATAATATACTCGCCAAATTAGAGAATATATCATATGGAAAATTGAAACGAGAGAATTTTTATTTATGATCTCGACAGAGAATAAAGTCTCAGACGAATGGATCGTAATTATAAAACAATGCGAAATTTCATCATTTCGCGCTTCGATTATTCACTTTTTTCTCAGACTATTTTGCGAACGATTTTTTTCTATAATTTCTTTACAGTTACACAGAGCTTATTGTCTGGTATTTCTCAGCAATAAAATGTGTAATATTCGGGTTGGAATTAATCGTATATTTTTTTGCATTTCCATGACAAATGAGTGGCGAGATTATTTTCGAGAGTATTCTAATTTTGAGGATGGAAGGATAAACGAGTTTAGGTCACTCGTTTTTGGGTCATTATTGGATGGAGAGAATACTCGGGCGAATAAATTACATCGGAACCAGTTCTATTGTCCACAATTTGGTAATCGCATTGTTAGCCGGACCAAAATAGAGAGGAATCTTAGAGAATGTTGTCTGGTATGTCTCTTTTGCTCCACTTTGGCACGTGTTGGCGACTCTCTATTTTTTTTTTCGAAATCGCACAACGAGAGAAAAAAGAAAGATCGCGCACGCGTTTTTCTATTTTGGCACAAATATTTTTCTAATCTCCAAATTATTTCCTATACACACATTATTTCCCATAGACGACTATATGTATACAATATGCAGATTTTTTTCCTTATTTCTCGCTCGTCTCTTTCTTCATTCAATTTTTTTGTTTCGCTTCGTTCGTGTTAGCCGGATATAGGCAATGACGGAAATGTCGAGTACCACGTGGCACCGAAGCATATAGACTCTCGTTCGGACTGCGTTTGAGCTCTTGTTAAATAAAGGCATCAGACAGATCGCCCGACAGTCTTGAGACAGAATGGTCCTCAATATCCTTTCACGTCACTCAGTGTTTTCTCCCTGTCATCCAAAAATTGTTCAACCGTCAAATTAACCTTTATTGTAAAATCCCATAAGCAATAAAGCGAAAAAAATCATAATTAATAATAATAAATAAATATTTTAAAAATAAAGTATGGAGAAAAAGTATTTTACGTAAAATTTGTTCGACGTTGGTTCCCGTCGACAAGTGCTCGGCGGTGTGAGAAAAGAAAAATGCGGAGTGACAATAAGCCGAAAGCTTCGCAACAGAGACCGGATCGCTCGTGCTCGCTAGCAACTTTTATCACAATAGGGATGAGCACTCGTCGAGTGATACTTCCGACATGGCTAGCTACTATACTGAAATAGATTAAGATCCTCGTCATCAACGACGTCGTTCTCGTCTCGACCACGAGACTCGAGTCTCTCGTTTGTTTCGGAGAAAGAGAGATAAAGATAAAAAGTACGTGACATTACACATTATTCGACATTGTGTCATTTTTCTTTTTCTCTCCTCACTTTCTGCGTTACGACAATGAGTTCCGAACGTGCACTTGTCAATAAAGAATATATACAAGACACGTTTGTTTTCCTTTTTTTTTTCACTGTAGTTTTTTCTCACGACCAGAAAAAAAGAGAATTTGGAAAAATCTCATATAGTTTAAAATCGTGATTCGTAAAATTTTCATTGGCACTTTTTTCGTGGTCCGAGTCACGTTTTCGGCACGACTCATCGGCCAACTTTCGTGTCTTTTCCCATGGTCAGGAGCTCACGCGGTGAGCCCATCGATCTAAGCGAGCTCCGACAGATCGCCGCGTCTCGTCATTCCTCGGATCAACGAAGTGGAATTTGGATCCTAATTTATAAGAGATTTATCAGAAAAAAAATTCTTCATCGACAAGAATATATTCACTGGTTGAAAAAATCAGTTTTAAAAAAATATTGTTTACTTTTATATTTGTTACGTGGAAAATTGAATTTTCTTCGAGTCACTCTCTTTTATTATTCTGGAAAGAAAGAAAAAAAAACTGAAAAAAATAGTCCTCGTAATTCCTAACGAGATGGAAGGGAGAAAGCGTTGGAGAGAATTCTCCGGCGTACTTGCTCAGCGCTCAGCGCTGAATCTTTCGCGAATGGCCAATCGAGACGAACACACCAGCTGTTGGGAAGTCAGCTGCTTTTATGGAGCATTAAAAATATCGAGACTCTTTTTCCTTAATTTTTTCTTATCCACCCTCTGGTGGAAAAGGTAAATTTCGGCTCGGAGAGATTGCACGTTCGTTCGTTTTTTTTTCTCTCGCGATAATCGATACTCCGTGACGGCGCGTTGAGTTCTTACGCTAGAGAGAGAGAGAGAAAGAGAGCTCTGAGATTTATGCCTCAATTATGCGCTATTTTTCTGTTTCTTTCGATTGAAACGACTCATCAAACATAAGTACCGCTTTACCCCGTGTTCTTAACGTACCTTAAACTCAACGTTTTTTCCTCTTTACATTTTTCTTAATCTTCGAAGCTCCGCAGTTTTACGATTGCAGGAAAACCCACAATTTACTTAGTCGATATTAGCTCACGATAATCGCGTTAATTTTTAATATCTCACGTATTCCGGGAGTGACAATTTTTATTTGTTCCCCGGACTATCGTTCCGATCCGTAAAAACAATTCACGCTGGAGAAAATCCGTTGTGTTTACAATGAAATTTTTACGATGGCGAGTTCAAAGCGGCTAATAAAATTTATTAAAGGAGCGACAACGCGACCGCTTTTTTTTGACATGTTTGAATTCATATCTTGTTGTTCTTCTAGACACACACTTCGTACAACTTTGCATAATGCGCTCTATTCCGATTAATTGATTAGAGATTTCATCTCTTTTTTAATATAGGACATATCCGCACTGAAATATTTTTTAAAAAGTATTTTGAAACAATATTATAAATTTGAAACACTTAACTATTCACTTATCGTACGGACACTCAATTGAATTTATCGAATTTTTACGAAATGTTTTTCGGTGACAAACTACCTGGCGAGACCCGACACGTCTTACCTCGACACTTTCTACCGTGCTACTGATTCCAAATTAAGTCGAAAACAATTAAAACCGTGTTCGGTTTTTCCCTCGACCTCGACCGATCACCATGGAAACAATAATGACCGAGTGATTAACGAAAATTTGAAATTTTTTTTTCCTCGTTACGCTCGATGAATTTTCTTTTTTTTTTTAATGTTTCGATCCTTGAACTATTCAGGTATATATATCGAGGTATATTTGATATAAATAATAGAAAATTGTATTGCAAGTTTTTTTCACATGAACTGGGAAAATTTAGCATGTTCGAGGACCTGCAGCCTGATTTTTCGAGAATCGAAAATAGGAAAATCTCAAAATTTCAAGTGGCGATATCTTTTCATATCTTCGACGATATCGACTTCATAATAGGTAATTCCTGAAAATTTTTGTAAAACGAAATGAATGATTCAAACATCAAGGTCATTATTTCCAGAGCAACGCACGTTGAATTTTTTTTTATGAATAGAGATTAGCCATAAATTAATGCGCTCTATTCCGATAAATTGATTAGAGGCTTCATGTCTTTTTTAATATAGGATTTTAATCTATAATTTAAAAAAGTTGCAACAAACAAAATTTTAAATAAAAAGCACAAAATGAAGATTTATTCTGCATGACAATGGTTTTATTGTCTCAAAATTTGTTGAAAAACTAAAGGAAAATGTGTGTTATTGTGACGCAATGAAATATTGAAAGGGTGATTGAACTTTGCACGCACGAGGTGCAAGCCAATTCAAGAAACGTCACACACGGCGCGGTCGCGCAGAGTCACGTGCTCGTTCACATTTAATTAGCGCGATATTACTTTTGCGATAAAAACAAAAATTACTCGTATAACCCGAGATAACGTAACCATGATTACTGAAAAAAAAGCAAAATAACAACGAACCTTTTGATTGAAAATGTCTCCCTCGGAGTGCAATTATCTTATTTTCGAGAGAAAAAAGAACGCAGTCGATGATTCACATGTTCACTCGCGATAAATCTCAACGACATTTGTCGGCAAACGAAGCCGGGCGCATCTGCGATGAGCGATTTATAAGCGTCCCTTCGACGTCAAAAAAAGAGTGAATCGAGAGGCCCTTGACATGTTCTCGATCGGAATTATAGATGCATCGAGAATGAAAAACACAAGACGCGCGCGTCCGTCGGTCAATCTCGTTTTTTTTTTAATATACGCGCTCATCTATTTATACACGCGTGTATTCATAATTCGTAGCTGAGAAAGTCGAGCGTTGTACGTTAAAAGACCTCGTTATTTCAATTGGTATGATTAATCGAAACGAGATGGATTCCCCGCGTCCCGCGCCAACACCACTTCACCATTCAAAGAAATTAATCTCCTTTTCTTCTCCCTTTTTTTATTCCCTCCCCCCCTATCGCGATGCTCTCCGGAGAGAAAATCTTTTTATACGAACCGCGCACCAGTCTCGTACTTTATTTTGCAATCTCTCGAATAAGCGATCGAAGAATAAAAGTCACTCTCCCCGCGATCTCGTTTCAATAAAAACAAATTTACAAAATATATTTCTTGAATTTTTTGTCAATAATTATTCACGAAATTTTATTATTTAGTATCGAAAAGGAGAAGGTATGAAATTTTTTTATTACGAATCCGAGCCTCATATATCGGTTATACGGGATTGAATTTGGCGCGATGGGGGATGCCCGAGTTCCGGTGGTTCGTACGACCTAACTGCTTGGTGACCATCGCAACACTGAGCTCACTTGGACTCTCTTGGCTCTCGTGAACCATGGGGAGCTTCGGAGTGTCCCGCGCTCTTGCCAGTGTCGGTGTGCTCGCACAGACACACACGAAGGCACACATATATATATATACATATATATACACATATATATGAATGTAAAAGCGCCCGTGAGTTTTAGAGACGAGACGCGAGTAGATGTACAAGCTAGATCCCAAAGCTGTGTATGCCGACTCTCTCCGCGCGTCTCATCATCTCTCTCTTTCCTTCCTCGGGCAGCAGAGTTGCGCCACGCACGTGGATCCCGGCGAAATCGTCACAATACGCACCCAGAATTAACCCCCTCTACACCCGACCGAGACGCACGCGCTTATTCGAGATCATATTGAAATATAATATGCGTTCGATCTCATTTTTATTATTTTATCACTGCGCGCTTCGGCGACGCAAAGAGACCTAAATTCGTTAGAATTTTTAGCGAGTTTCTTCGCTCGCGTATATACACTTTGATCCGCATTGAAAGTATTGACGAGAATCGTCATGCACTGGGAACAGATTTAGTTGAAAAATATTTAGTTGAAAATATTTCGTTGAAACAACACTTGTTTATTTGAAATAATTAAACTTCAGTTAAATCAACCAAGAATTATCGTTGAACGTATTGAAACAAATATTTTGTTGAATCAACCAAATTTCGTTTTCAGTGTGTGGTAAATTTTGTTTCCGCAATATGGTTTTTTTGAAAAATATGTATTGATTTTATTCAAAATATACAGAAGATGAATTTCAAGGATACTTAGTCGTGTAATATATATCATGCATCAAATTTAAACGGTGAAACTTTGGATAGAAAATTATAATAAACATTCGGATATGATGTCAACAACATTTTGAAATAAAATCTTGGGAAATATTTTTTTAAAATATGGTTCTTCATATTTGGCTCTTACGTGAGAAAACTTTCGCGCTAGAAAAGAAAGGAATTCTATAGGATTCCAAGAATTTAATCTTCGAATATTCTCTGCAAAGTCGAGTTTTTTTTAAAAATAATTTCGAGTCAATTTTTACGACTTTTCTATCTGCTGTAATAATATTTGATTTCTCGTTTTATTTATATTCTTTTATTTGTGACGTTTTTTTTTATTTGCTCACAAAACCTTTCAAGTATTTAATTTTTTTTACGGGTTTCCCGGTTGAATTACGGTAAAGAAAGAGAAAAAAAGCAATAAAACGATAATCCTGCAGGAAAAATGTAAGGAAAAAAATAATTGAACATAACGTCTTGCTTGTAGAGTCACAAAACTCATTTTAGGGTTATCGAACGTTGAACGTCATTGCTATGCAACCATTTGAAGCGTGTAATGGTATGTCTATTTATTCATTATTACGGACTTAAATATGAGAATCTACAGTTATGCTGGGAACGAGGATTGAAGGAGCTGGCGAGAATTTAACGATCCCAGGAATACTCGTTTCGTGGCTAAGGATATCGATACGTTTATTTTTGCACACGCAGAAGCGTGCAAAATTTTACTCACCCGTAAGAGGCGTGATAAGAGCGAAAAAAGGATTAAGATGATTCGAATAAAAATGCAAATGTTACGTGTCTTGCGTGTTAATATGAAGAAGATCGGGAGAAAAAATCTCGAATTAAAGAGACAGAGTGGAAAAAGGGGAGAGAAATCGAGCCTCTCTGACGGACAGGCTTTCTGGGCGGCGAACATCGCTCCTCCGAACCTTTTTTCCTCGCTCTCTCGTTTTTTTTCTTCGTTTCGTCGCGACCTCATGCACAATCGGCCGAGTCCTCCTCCCCCGTTTTACAAATATACAAAATATGCGCTATTTATTCGTGATGGCCGTGGCTGATTGAGCCAAGAACGACAGCCGTTACGAATTTTCGTTCGTACGTAAATTAGCGGTTTATTTACATCGATCCAATCGAATGGAAAAATGCATGGTCGACTCTGTGTGTGTGTGTGTATACGAGCGTCGCGATGATTCACTTCTTTTTCATTTTTAAAAATATTTCTCGACTTGAATGACTGGAGAAAATATTTTGACGCTTCGGTTTCGTCCCTGATGGGAAAAATTTAAACACGCTCTACGTTGCACCTCTGAGTAATCCTCCTCCATAATCTATGCGATTTTCAGATTTTCTAAAATTTTCAGATAATACGTTTGTCAGCAAATATTTTGTTTTCACAATATGTCGCTGAAAGATATATTTGTTTCTTTATTTTTTCACGTTTAATTTCGGTCTCTTTCGCCCAGAATTTAACAAGAATCACAATGTTTTTTTGTTCTGATAATTATAAGAGTTTTTTTGGGACAGGGGAGGGATGAGTTTCAAAAGAGTAACAAAAGTGTAATTTTAAACAATGCAATTTTTTGATAGATACTGGGCAATTTTTCAGTCTCATTTCCGTGTCTTTTGTCATTGGACACAAAAAAGAACGCCCTGAGCATTTATTTCGGGTATGAGCTCGCTCTGTGCGTGTCCCGGGACACACTGGCTCTCGTATACATTGCTATACTACATCGCGGTGCATGCAACCAGCGAGAAACACCAGCTGTTTCTCTCTGGGCTGAATTGTTCGTGAAAAGAGAGACCTCTATTGATGTCTTTTCTCTCCTTAATTCATTTCAACCAAGTGACTAGTCTATTTTTTAATTATCATACTGTCTCGATTCAAACATCAACTCCACGCACTTTTGTACATAAACCTTTCAAGATGTTTATTCATTTATTTTATTTCTGATGAGCTCATGGCAAACAGAATTTTTTGAAAATGTCATCAAAAATAATTTTCTTCAATAGTTCCTATTTATTTTTAATTATATCTTTTGATATAATAAAAATGATTCGTAATTTTATTGCAAAGTTTATGCTTCTCAATTAAAGTCGGATGCAATAAGAGTTTTATGGTTACGCCCCCACGTCTGAGAAAACAATAATATAATAATATTTTAAAAAGAAATTTACGTTTTCGTTTGCTCATCGAAAAGGGGAATAAGGGTCCTCGATGGCTTAGTCAAGAAAAAGACTAAAGAGGAAAAGAGTTTCATAGAGTGTCTCTCGCTCGAAGAAAAATCGAAGAGTCACTCGTTGCTGTCGCCCAACGTTAATGTCCGATGTGTTTGATTTGATTTTTCATCGAGAAACAACGAGAGATGACAGTCGGGAAGTTCCGAAAGAGAAAAAAAAAAGCGGAGTGAAGAATAAGTAGTTGGAAGAGACGGAGAGGATCGCGAGCGGTTACGATTTCTCTCGCGCGTTGATGAAGAGCCGCGACGATCCGAAGGTACTCATCTCTTCTCGAGTGCATGTATGCATAGCCTTCTTTTCCCTTCATCCTCATTTTTCCTAAGAAGCCGATGAGCCTAGCGGGATTTGAAAAATGAATCGAATATTTTACATCCCAGAGAACTTTCTGTCCTCAAGACACGAATTCCTTCGCGTACAAGAGACAGCGAGTGAGGAAGCGCCGAGACATTTATTCGGAATAACATTTTTACTGAAGCGCGTTACGAAAATTCAACATTTATATTAGAATTAAGGAAACATTAATCGAAAGATTTACGGAAAAGTCGCGGAGATGACGTAAAGTTTTGACGTAGGGCGATAAAAGAATTTCGGGGGATAATTTAAATAAAATAGTCTCGAGATGAAATCGACACCTCGAGGGCGATGCTTCCGGGCGGAATCTTTGCGGTCGCTGCGGCGAAGTGTCCGACCGCGGGAGCTTCCCTCGTGCCGAACTCGCTTTTTTTTTCTTTCTTTTTTCGGTGACGACCCTTCTCCTCCGAAGACAGGCTTCGTTTGCGTTCTCGCTCATTGCGGTTGTAAATTCGCTCGCTGCGCGCGCGATGATAAACGACGAAGTGAAAGATTTACGAATGCATGTAAAAAAGGATTCACGAAAAAGGCTATCGAAAAGGAGAGCGAAGAAAAAGAAATTAAGAGCATAAACTGATTTCGGAATGAAAATTTTTTATTCGTGGTTGATTCGATGGTAAATCTTTGCCCCGTTGGGCATGCTCCGATGTTTCTTATCGGGCGACGCGATACAGGAAAGATTCCAATTAAGCAGATTGGCTACACATAACGAAATGATAAAATTTCATTCAAATTTAGAGAGAATATTTTTCCATTTGAAATACGTGAATACAATTTTTTTTAGAATTTTCGTCTACGTATTTTTCGAACAATTGAACCATGAAATAGCCATTTTTAGACAATATAGATATACATATTTTTTTCTGAATTTATAGAAATTTCTTTAGTGACAAAGAACATTCTCTCTAATTTTTATCATGTTCTTAACAAATTTCCTTTCCCTATATACTTTTAACATGTAAAGCGTCATTTATTTTCGCCATTTGTAGCCAACCTTATCCTTAAAGTGGCAACGGGGAGAGTGGACGCGGATGGATCTTATTCATGCCTGAGACCATACCTCTACAGTTCAGACCTCTGAATTTCGGTCCAATGGCGCGCGGCATTACGGGCGTTTTCACACATACTTGATTTTGGCAGCTCTAAAGTACATTTTATGAAAAAAGTTTCTCTTAATTTCTTCATTTTATTCTTCCTAGATAATTTTTCTTCTGATTTATATCTAAATGTATTATTTACCATGTTTTTCTTAATGCAAGCAGTTCCATCTGGAATTGGTCCACCGTATTGCGCGTAAATATGATTATCTACGCGGACAGCGCACTGTAGTTTATTTCTACATGCTTTACTTTTCCCAAGACCTTTTATGGATATCTAAAAGCCAGAAAAAAGCATTGTCTGAATATTTTTCTTACCGGAGGTATATATAATGAAAATTCTGCATGATTTTTTTATTCAAAGAGTGATGGTGGGAGAGAAATACTTACGAGGCAAACTCCATGGAATCCTTGATCCCTACATTGTTTTTCGAGATTTCGTATAACTGGGACGTTTGCCTGCATTTTATTACGTGGTTAAAGATTATGTTATTATTAAAATAACTTTATTACGTGATTAAAATAATTTTTAAAATAATTTTATTACGTGGTTAAAGATTATATTATTATTAAAATAATTTGTTGTTTTTTAAATGTTACTTACATCACAGATCTCTGAACAAAGAATGGCGAGAGACAGGCTAACTAAAAGTGTGACCTTCATCATGGCGATTAAATTTGTAATCTAAAAGTACTTTAGACTATTATGAACGGTAGAAGCGTACAGTTTGACTTGCTTCTAGCTGACTGCCTATTTTGACCATGATTCGCAAATATATACTGGTCTGCTCAATATGAGCTGCATAAGAGAGATAAGGATAAAAAACCGATTAAATTATTTGGTGGTAAATCTAAATTATTTAGAGAAAAAATCTTGAGGAAAGTTGAGGATAGAAATTTAATTGTGATATCATATCATCAAAATACTATTAAAAATTATACTTGAAGAAAAATATTTTTTCTGTCTTGGATATGCGTAGTATTATTCCGAAATTAGTGCGTAGTAAGTTTTATAGAACGAACACATACGTGCCTGTTTAAGGTATTTCTACTGCGACAGTAGAAAATTTGCTTCTTATGTAAAGTAAAGGTAAAATCATCAGTTGAAATTTTTTTCTATAAATTTTTTTTAAAAACTAGATAAACCTTCTTTGATGCTGTATAAAGGTTGGTGCCAAATTTTGAAAGGTTTCTCTATCTAGATATCAGGATATTTCATGT